>OZ024867.1:1844980-1857480 GCA_964017155.1 Oasisia sp. SBJ-2009
TTGAGAGATAATAGCCCAGTTTGAGCTTTAAACCCTCTCCCGTTGTTCACACAGAAGATGACAGGGACAGAAGGATCAGGTAAGCCATGGCGAAGATTATGGTCATGTTGATATTGTTGTGATAGTTGTTCTTCGATATGACTCTTTCCTTTGTGAATAATACCTGTCTCCACTGTTGTCGATCTTGTGACTACATCTTTAAATCTTAAATCATGCATACACATAAACACTGACACACGTACGATTTATATTAATTTATATAATTTACATTTTTTATTTGCTAATATACATTAATTTTAGTATTTTTTCTTGTGCAGCGCATCGATCCGCCATGCGGGAATTAGCGCTATATAATTTTTTTATTATTATTATTATTATTATTATTATTATTATTATAAGAACAAGCATGTGTACGCACACGTACACAGTTATTAAATTAGCTAAGAGGACGTAAAAGGTGAATATGTATCAATTTGTTTGTAATAAATGATCTACATACAAAAACAATACAAATTATATGGTCATGTCACTACGTCAACCGGCACTGAAAAATAATATCCTGGAAGAGCCTGGAAGAAGGCAGTCAGTAAGTGGAGGAAGAAATGGGAAGTCCGTATCGAGGAGTGGACTAGCCTGATCTTCAGCACATCCATTAGCGCGAAATAACATCCCAATAGATTGGGGAGCTGTTAGCAAGTAAATAATTCAGCCAGCAAGTGAGTTCAATCAGTGGTGCCCCCGCGGCAGCATAGTAAAGGGACAGTGGCGGACTGACAAATTACAACTATAATAAATGTATGATATATCAATAATAAACCTTTTTTATTGTTATTAACCCTTCATATAGTTCTGCAGATTTGTTTTGAAAGTTTCTTTCCTCTCGATAGTTATGGGTTGCAGTGTTATATTGCTTTACGTAACGGATTCTCAATTGACAAAACCCAGATTCGAATCTTCTTTGCAATTTGAAAGGACGGGAACATTTGTTTACTGCACATTGCTTTAATGATGTCCACTATATGAACGAATACTTGGCTAAAATTAATGTTCGATAAGTTTGAATGAACTGTTTTCTCGCATGAAATTACACTTGGCCGCCTGCCTGCAAGATGCGTCGAATCGATGTCCAGTTGAGCCAGTGAATAGCATGCGGAGCCTGATACTGCGTTATAGTAAAACTTGCCTTGGGCGACCAACCCTCTAGCCCAGCGAAACGGTCGCACAAGACAGGTTATCGCTTATAACAGGTTGCACACAAAAATATGTTGGCGTAGTTGTCTACGTGTACATGCAATGTGTATAACACACTGCATGGCAGGCGGGGAAGCCGTGTAATATTTTAGCGACAACATAATTGTTAATAGTGTATTATATTCGTCGCTGTTAATATCAAATTAATGTTTACGTCCACCGAACATTCTTCGAGCACTTTTCATATAACATCATCACGTTATAAAATAAACGCATGTAGAGTTGTCTGCTTAAGGCAGGTTGCTTTACTGCATTGTTTATTCTTCTGCCTGGCAAATTAAGGCAGTGAACTGTGGCTAATATTATGAACAAGCCGAAGTCCCGTACAGTGCCCGTAGATGTTCAGCTGCCTGTTAAAATTTGAGCAAAGTTGGCGACTGTGATGTCACTTCCTCCTCGTCTCTCCCTCATGCATGCTAATCATATCAATTGACCAATCAGACAATCGACGATATATATTTCGTGAACTCGAAACAGACGACGAAACATGTTCCGGTGAATGTTAGCAGGAGTTAACACCGATCGCGTGAAAAAATTGTGTAGGCGCTGGACAACTTTGACAGGTAATCGTTCATGGCAGGAACGCTTTAATAAGACACGATCCGTGCCCAGGAAAGTGGTCATTTAAGACGGATAATCGCTCATTGCATACTGTAGTGAATACAGAAGTTAACAAGTAGTTGTGTTTATGATTACATTCGACGATAAACAGCAAAACACAACAATTGTGAAATTTATCATTTGATCACTGTGCTGCATCAACGGTTCTACTTATTGAATACTTAATGTTTCACCTGATTTGACGGTAGTGACATCAGGAATTGTTGCCGCGTCAAAGGTTGTTGTGGTATAATTGGCAGTTGTCGCATCAGTGTGTTTTCCTGACTCAGTGACTTTTCCTGAGGATGTGGTAACATCTAATCATATAAATTGACCAATCAGACAATCGACGATATATATTTCGTGAACTCGAAACAGACGACGAAACATGTTCCGGTGAATGTTAGCAGGAGTTAACAACGATCGCGTGAAAAAAATGTGTAGGCGCTGGACAACTTTGACAGGTAATCGTTCATGGCAGGAACGCTTTAATAAGACACGATCCGTGCCCAGGAAAGTGGTCATTTAAGACGGATAATCGCTCATTGCATACTGTAGTGAATACATAAGTTAACAAGTAGTTGTGTTTATGATTACATTCGACGATAAACAGCAAAACACAACAATTGTGAAATTTATCATTTGATCACTGTGCTTCATCAACGGTTCTACTCATTGAACACTTAATGTTTCACCTGATTTGACGGTAGTGACATCAGGAATTGTTGCCGCGTCAAAGGTTGTTGTGGTACAATTGGCAGTTGTCGCATCAGTGTGTTTTCCTGACTCAGTGACTTTTACTGAGGATGTGGTAACAGTGGTTGTGGTGATACCAGTGGTTGTTGTCGTAACGGTGGTTGTCGCGTCCATCGCACCTCGGCCACACAGCGCCGAGTGAGAACCAGACGGACACACACAGACGGCACCGTAGCTAACTTCACGACAGGAGACGCCTCGTGGACACTTAATGTCTGCACAGGTAACTAGGCGAAGACACACACACACACACACACACACACACATATATATATATATATATATATATATATATATATATATATATATATATATATATATATATATATATATATATATATATATATATATATATATATATATATATATATATATATATATATATATATATATATGTACATATAAGTATGTGAGTATATATGTATGTATGTATGTGTATACATACATATAATGTATATATATATATATACATATATATATATGTATGAAATATGTATATATATATATATATATATATATATATATATATATATATATATATATATATATATGAAATATATATATATAGGAATATATATATATATATATATATATATATATATATATATATGTATATATGCAAGTATTATATATATATATATATAATTACAGAAAATCACACATTATGTAAATAAACTGTATTGACCCCTCCGTGCAGTAACTGATGCATGGATTCTACAATAACTACTTCCTTGACAGACTAACCTGTTGTCTGCGACCAGGAAATGTCTTCAGGAAATGTCGGCGCCTTCTGAGGCTGTATCCACAGGAACAAACCGGGTAACATAACGAGGGGATAAATGAGTCACATGTCAGGTATATTGATACACATTCTCACACTCCCGCCCACATACACACACACACACACATATATATATATATATATGTATATATATATATATATATATATATATATATATATATATATATATACACCATATGGACATACATAATGTTATAAGTTTAACCAATAGAGTATAGAGTATGTGAAACATATAATATAACACTATTACATTATATAAGCAACGTCACCAGCATTAATGTCAACACTTTGACTAATCATGTGTGTATTGCATACTAGCATGAATCGGCAAACAAAGGAAGTAATGTAAATTGTATAGCATTGCACTATACATGATTGTGGTTTGAACAGTTATTCATCCGAAAAGATACACGTGTTTGGTGGTATTCCCCATGATAATCAAACAATTAATATACCCTACCGGGTAATAACCGTAACTGCGCTAGACACTTACGGTGCAGATGTGTTTGAAAGACGGGCAGATTATCGAACCAATCACGTGACCTCCTGAAATCGGTTCACGGATTGCCATTACGTCCCCGGTGTGATTGCATAAATATCCCTCGTTCCCGACGTGTACCGTGAAACCTGTCGATTCTGACGCCGTACAATTGATCTAGGCATACCAAAAACACTTGAAACATGTCATAATTAAGTATTGCTTCCTCAAACAATCAAATTAATTGTTTATGGTGCCACATATTATATTTGTTACGCTTTAACATGCATAAGTACTATATTTATATGATGTACGTAAAACTACTAATGCATACATTGACAGCCTTGGCTGGCAGAACTGTGCGCTTGTTTAATATTATATATATATATTCTTGTTGAATTCATATATATATATATATATATATATATATATATATATATATATATATATATATATAATTGAAAATGAATCGGTATGGTTGGGCATGGAAACGTAATAATGTATCCAAGTGGAACAAGAACTTCACGCTGTATGAAATCAAGCGTAAGCCGTAAACACCATTACTGTCATCGATGTACCCAGCAAACAACTAACGTATCTGTAACATTACTTCTAGGTTATGTGTGGGTTACCGGATAACATGTTATTACAATCCTCTATATAACCTTATACAAATGTTTCCAGCATAACTTAGCTATGGATGCATTGTTATTTATTGATATACCTACTTTGAATAAATGCTTATTATAAAAACATATAGTTTCCACTGAACCACGCACGAAGTTACTTAAACGTATTTGCATAACGTTACCATAACATTGGTTAATGTTACTGTAACAGGGCACATTTGACCGTCACAAGGGGACAGCACGCAGTGGTCACGTGACATGCACTTAACTGTCTTTGTTCATTTGAAAGTTTAGTGTGACTTGATCAGGAAACCGTGTCATATTGCACGTAACTGGCACATAATTTATTACACACAATGGTATGCGTGTTAATCGTACTACCGTGTTATGTCCTAAGAAGGAATTATATGTCATGTGTTGTCCGTTACTCAATGTTTTATAGTTATAGTTAATATTAAGTGCTATGACAAGTGCTATTCCCACTCTCAGTCTCTGGGAGTGATATGATCAAACATGTACACGTACCATGACATTTAATTGTAGTTTACGTATTCATCATAATATCATATCAGCATAATGCTATATTGACTTTGTTGTAACTTGTAGGAAACGTTGAAAAACGTATGGAACACATATGTGTCCATTATCTAATGCCCCACTGAGGCATAACTAATCATCTGGCCTCTTGGAGCCAGTTTGATTGATATAAAACAGATATCCAGTATGCAGTAGCAATATACATGCCCAACAGTGTTAATGCCCTATATCTACAAAGCCTACACTGCATATCTAAAACAAAACATGTTACAATGTATACAACTCCTAGTTTTGTGTGATTTGTTCACGGTTGTTCATAATATCCCTAACGTGTTTAGTCTTATCTACAAAGCACAAGAAAACCCCAGAAGAGTTCGTTAGTAATAGACGAGGACATATCGATTCTGGTGACATTGACATTGGTTAACCAAAATATGTAGCATAAGGTTAGCAAGCATTGCAATACTGACGTCTCTAACATAATATTTGTGCAGTGTTGTGTTTATGTATACGTAAATCTCCGTTGCAAATATATATATATATATATATATATATATATATATATATATATATATATATATATATATATATATATATATATATATATATATATATAAAATCAGTCACATGTCGTCAAAAAGCAAATTTGATATATTTATACCATAAGAAAGCCAAGATAATTGCCTTTCATTTTATGTATTATAAATTATGATGTCTGAAAAATTTGCGAAGATATTTTAGTTTGAACACCGTTTTGTTGAAAAAGTAAAATCTGAAAAAAACGCACTTCAATATTAGCTATACAAACACCATGGATACGGGCATTTTTATGTAGGCTAGAGTACTCAAATTTGGACTGTGTTGTGTAGACACAGTCTTTTGTTTGTGTGTAAGTTTTCAAGTTATTTCTTTGGCGTATTCAGTCATAGCCGAGCTCTCAGTGTCAACAACAATCACTGCCAGGTGGATCTCTGTTCAAGTGCCGCCGTTGCGTCAGTGACTCGCAAATCGCAATTATCCTCGGTCTCTTCTTCTATTATTTCGGATTCCGACGATTCCTCGTCATCCCTTGATTCACTTTGCAACAAATAATCGTTTAGGAAACGATCTAAGCCTAAGGGCTTAGGTTAAGCCTAAGGCTAAGGCTAAACCCGCGCTGTCATTAGTCAATTTAATTTAGTGTCAGTGAGTGACAGCTCGGAACGACGCCCAACATTTCGATTCAACAGCCGAGCCAACTGAAGTTCGTTGTTACAACCGGTTGTCAACGATATACTGATTCAATGGCAATCCGCACAAAAGCGCGCACTGTTAAAATACTGCTAATAATCAATGGCAAATCCACCACGTAAACAATCCAAACAAAGCGATCTTCGCAGACGACAAACGGAACGGAAATGGATATCGTCCAATGGCCAACGCGTATTGGGTCACGTAGACAGTCGTAGTAGCAACATGCCGCTTTGAATACAATCTTTGACATTGTGATTCTGATTGGTTGGTTTTGCATTTTACCGCGAAACATGTTCTATATTCGGATAGCTGATATTCTTAGCTTTCTGACGATGTACGGCATACGGCGATCGACCGAGTGAGAATTAAGATAATTATTATATGCACTTGAAAACGTCAATAGTTTTGCCTTTGTTTTTGCTCATTCTCCTAACACGAAATTAAGTCCTGTACTTAAAAACGCTCTTAAGGATTAGCTATGCAAACGCTATGGATACAGACATTTGTTATTTTGTGCGTACGCTAGAATACCCAAATTTGGACTGGGTCATGTAGACATATGGTGCTATGTGTATGCATTTTTAGGTTATTACCTGTACAATGTCACATTAAATAATAAGTTAAATTACATACGTGTTATGCGTAAAAAAAATCACACTAAGGATCGATTTACCCTGTCTGATCCCAATCATAATACACAATTACATTTTGGGAATATTTTTAATAACAGCATATATAATAATTGAATTGAAATGTATTTCAACAACAATTACTACTACGACATTATACATACAGTGCATGCAATACAATTTGTTGAAAAAAAAGGTAAAAGAAGTACAATACTTATCATGTTTACCCTTATAATTGCTTAATTACATACATAAAGCATCTGAACAATGCAATGGAAGGTGCGACAACACTATTTACAAGTACAACCATACCACATTTAATCGAAAAAAAAGACATTGTGATATTTATTGAAGAAAAACCTTTATAACACTAAACAATCTGAATGTTTAATTTTTTTATTTAATTCATGTTGGCAAAATAGTCTAAGACTCTAACACATAAATATTCAACAGTCTATCTGTATAACACTTTTTGAAATGAAAATTTTTACGACTAATCAGCGAATTATCCAGGGTGTTCCAAAGTTTAACCCCAGTAACAGAAATACACATATTTTGTAAGTTAGTATGTACGTAGATTTGCTTGAACTTACATTTATGCCTGGATAAATATCGAGATTGATGTATATTCTGAATATTTTTTGTACATTCATTGGTAATATATAACGATATGCCTTCAACATAATTATAGCAGTTTTTAGTTTTACAATATCTGGTATTTTAAGAATATGTACATTGTGAAAGAGTAAGTTTGTTTATTATATTATAATATCGTCGGAAAGATAAGAATACCGGCTCTCCAAATGTAGAACAGGTTTCGTGGTAAACTACGACACCAACCTAACAGAATCACATAAGAATCGTATGCAAATCGGCTTATTGCTATCACGTGGCCCGATACGCGTCGCCTATTGGACGATATCCATTTCCGTTTCGTCTGGTTGGGTTGTTTACGTTGTGGATTTGTCATTAATGTGTTGTTTTATAGCAGTATTTTAAGAGTGCGCGCTTTTACGTGGATTGTCATTGTATAAGTATGTCATTGACAACCGGTAGTACCGACGAATTTGAGTTGGCTCGGCTGCTAAATCAACATTTCGAGCGTGGAGAAAGTGTCAGTGTCAACAACAGCCAGTGTGAAACGCTGCCGGAGTATTTCGTAGTCAGACACCAGTGTAGAGTATGTTGTGGGAAATCAGTGAGGGCGACGTCGTGGGCCAGGTCGTGGTCGAGACCGTGGATCCTCCCACACTGACTAAGCTAAAGCAACGCCGTGGCCGCCCAGTGTGAACATAGACACACATGCCCACAATTGTGTGTACAGTGGGCGCCTCCGGTGGCTTTGCCAAATGTGTTTTGGTTAATTAATTAATTATAATGTACTCTTCTTGTAATCTTGTGTATTATTTATTGACCTGCTATAGAATATTTTGATGAACTTTCATTATGTGTTAAACATTAGTATTAGAAACAATGTTCCAGTTATACATCTTTGGAAAATGTATTAAATAAAAAAAATATGCCTGTTCTACATAAGCCGTCCTCTAGGCACTGGTCTACATATTAGACTTAGAAAACCATGTCACTGTGGCAGCATCAAGGGCGGTTGATGTATGGAACTCCAAACATCTATCGACCAGCCACTGCAGGGACAAATAGTTTGCGCCTGTCTTGACATGTTCTTGCCGGTGTGAAACCTCTATTTGTTCCTCGAGAGAGTGTCGCTAGTAACTTGCAAAAGCCAGTGGCACTTCAACAATTTTTGCTAGCAGCTTCCATGAAATGTACAACTGCACGAAACATGATAGCGGATCGGCCGTCGCCCGGGTTACCAAGGACCGCGCTGCTCGACCCCATCTTCCATCGACAGTGAAAAATCAGCTAGGAAGAAGAAGACAAAGAAGACAACTACTGACAATTGGACAATGGAACGTCAGGACTCTCCTCGACCGAGAAGGAGCTAACCGACCAGAAAGACGTACGGCACTAGTAGCAATGGAACTTGCCAAATACAACATCGACATCGCCGCCCTATGTGAAACAAGGTTCTCAGAGTCTGGTAGTCTCAACGACTTGGAATACTCTTTCTTCTGGAGTGGCAAACCCGAAGGAGAAAGAAGGGAGGCAGGAGTGGGCTTTGCTATCAAAAAGGATATCGTCACAAAGCTGACAGAAATGCCACGGCCAGTAAGTGACAGAATCATGACGATGAGACTACCTCTGAGCAAGGACAACTTTGCTACAATTATCAGCGTGTATGCTCCGACAATGACAAACCCAGAAGAAAACAAGGAGGCCTTCTACAACCAGCTGGCAAGTGTGCTCAGTGGCATCCATCGTACAGATAAGCTACTGCTGATAGGATACTTCAATGCGAGAATAGCAAGAGACAATGACAAGTGGCCCTTGGTCATGGGCAAACATGGGATTGGGAAATGCAACTCCAATGGCGAGCTTCTACTGGCTCTGTGCTCTGAGTTCGAACTGATAGTGACGAACACCATGTTCAAGCAGAAGGGTGAACGCAAGACCACCTGGATGCATCCTCGTTCCAGACACTGGCATATAATCGACTTCCTCATCACGAGGTGTCGGGATAAGATGGACATCCACAGTACCCGAGCCATGCGTGGAGCAAACTGTTGGACCGATCACCAGATGCTGAGGTCAAAAGTGGCTTTCAGAATACGACAAAAGCACAGCAGGCAAGGAACAAGTAAGCCGCCCAAGCTCAACACAGCAAAACTAAGTACCACCAGCCATAGGGAGAGTTTTGAGCAGGAGATGGACAGTGCTCTCGCCCAATGGGAGGAGAAGGAAAACTCAACATCAGACGAGAAAGGTCAGCTCTGCAGCAGGTCGTGTACAACACAGCAAAGACATATCTTGGCAAGCCAGACAGAAAACACCAGGACTGGTTCGACCCCAACGACCAGGAGCTACAAACTCTTATGAGCAGAAGAGACCAAGCCCACCAGAGAGTGTTGCACACCAGGATCACTAGATCCACCACTGCAGCATATAAAGACGCCTGCAGACTGCTACAAAAACACATCCGTGCACTGAAGTCAGACTGGTGGGAAAGGAAGGCAGTGGAGCTGCAGAGCGCTGCTGACAGTAACAACATGAAGGGCTTCTACAAGGGACTGAAGGAAGTGTGGGGACCCAAAAAGAAGGGACCTGTTCAACTGAAATCAGCAGATGGAATGGAGACCTTCTCTGACAGCAAGAGAGTTGTGGCAAGATGGAGTGAACACGTCCAGAAGCTACTCAACGTCCCTGGAGACATAGATCACGAAGCCTGGGACAACATCCCGCAGCGCATTATCAAGACAAGCCTAGATGAGATTCCAACTATGGATGAGATGGCTAAAGCAATCGCCGGCCTGAAAGATGGCAAAGCACCTGGAGGAGATGGAATTCCTGCAGAAGTATGGAAGCACGGAGGAGACAATCTGTTCAGCAGACTGCACCAACTAATCACCAATGCCTGGGAGGTGGGTTCTGTACCACAAGCATGGAAGGATGCCAGCATTGTAACCATCTACAAGAAAGGTGATTGAACAGACTGTGGGAACTATAGAGGAATCTCTCTTCTTTCCATAGCAGGCAAGATCTTCGCCAGGATCCTACTCAACAGACTATCTACCCACATAACACCAGAGGTAGTTCCAGAGACTCAATGTGGCTTCAGAGGTAACCGGAGCACCGTGGATATGATATTTTGTCTCCGACAACTACAAGAAAAGTGCATTGAGCAGGACCGACCACTGTACATGGTATTTGTCGACTTCAGTAAGGCGTTCAATGCAGTTGGGAGGACCGGGCTATGACAGCTACTGAGGAAGTATGGATGCCCAGAGAAGTTCACAACAATGATCGAGGCACTACATACCGGAATGATGGCGAATGTTAGTGTTGGAGGGGAAGTCTCGGAATCGTTCAGTGTCACAAATGGGGTCAAGGAAGGATGTGTACTGGCCCCCACGCTGTTCTCCATCTTCCTATCAGCAATGTTCGATGATGCTTTCCGAGACATGGTGGATGGCGTCTACATACAGTCCAGACAGAGCGCTGACCTATTCAACGTCGCACACTTCAGAGCGAAGACCAAGAGTACTCGGATACTGATGAGAGAGCTGCTATTCGCAGATGACAGTGCACTGGTTGCACACTCTGCTGAAGAGATGCATAATATAGTGGATACTTTCTCCAATGCGTCAAAGAAGTTTGGCCTGAAGATTAACATCAAGAAGACCGAGGTGCTGTACCAACCCAACTCTACAAGAACCCGAGAGGAGGATATCATGGTTGATGGAAACAAGTTGAACTCTGTTCTGGAATTAACCTACCTCGGAAGCACTATATCAAGTGATGGATGCATTGACGATGAAATACAGAGGAGGATGGCCAAGGCTAGTGCATCTTTCGAGGCCTGGACAGTGTACAGACGACAGGTGAAAAAGCTGCATGCCTTCATGATGCGACATCTGCGATCGATCATGAGGATAACCTGGATGGACAAAGTGACAAACAAGGAAATACTCGAACGGACAGGGCTGCCATCTATGGAAGATCTTCTGATCAGAAAGAATCTCCGGTGGACTGGACACCAGACAGGCTACCGAAGCAGGTTCTCTAATCCCAACTGTCTTCTGGTCAGAGAAAGAGAGGCGCCCTCGTCTCCGGTTCAAGGATACCATCAAGAGAAACCTGAAGCTGAGAGACATAAAGATCGACTCCTGGACGTCACTCTCACAGCAGAGAGACAAATGGAGAGCAACAGTCAAGTGATGGAAGCAGTCTTTGTCGCTTCGCGACCGACAGCATGATGATGATGGATATATATATATATATATATATATATATATATATATATATATATATATATATATATATATATATATAAGTCTAACTATATATATATATATATATATATATACATATATATATATATATATATATATATATATATATATATATATATATATATATATATATATATATATATATGTTACCAGGTAACGTTATAATAACGGATTCAAAACGGTCGACGATAACTTTAGCGTATATTTACATGGTAACGCTACTGTAGCTTATAGGAAACGTTCTAATAACGTTCTGGTAACGTTACATTGTGTGTTTTTCTAAAGCCGTAAAGGTAATCTTGCATTTGTCTTATAACTATTCATCATTGTCTCTCAGAGTTGAATACGATATATTTTAATCTCGTAGGCTGTAGGGTCACCAATTCCGCACATCTATGTACCATAGCACAATATACTCCAGTATCATTTATTTTATAGCGGAAATTATCGTGAGAAACATTGAATCTGACAAACCATATTTGACAGTTAACATAAACAATATCTTTCAGATATCGTCCAAACCGTTGCACGATCTGCTTTTGTAAATACTCACATTGTAGCAGCCAGCGCCAGAGTTTCTTCCCGTTGTGGTTTTTCCACCTGTAGTAATTGTCCAACGATCAGCGTGAAGCACACACCTCGAATCTGGGCCATATTTCCCTAGGTCTTCATTTTGTGTCGCATCTGCCAACACACGCTAGTACTCATCGTCGTCAT
>OZ024867.1:1864980-1877480 GCA_964017155.1 Oasisia sp. SBJ-2009
AGAAATTGATTCACATTTGCGGGCGTACTGTTTGGAATCCCTCCAGTCCAAGTACAGTTCACTTTGCTCGGTCCATTTTTAGGAGAAATGCTTTGAAGTAGACATGTAGTCATGTATCATCAGTTGATGGGATGATTTCAGCGATAACAATAATAGACAACTTTATATTTACCGTCATCAGCATGTTACGCGCGTTGCCGAGTTGCAGCCATTTCATGACAACAGCCAACCCCATGCAGTGAATCTGCGTGGAGAGCGCCTCGATCACCGTCGTGAAGTCATGCTTCGTCTAAGATGGAGTAGCGCGTAGTATTTGGATGGCTGGGTGTTAAAAAATATTTTTCTGGTAAACCGCTGGCGTAAAAAATTGAGTATATGTGGAAATTGTTACTTTATATTAACTCTATTAGGTGTATGCCACGAAACAGTTAACTTTGTTTTGCCTTTAAGGCCAGGTGTATATATTATTCAAATGGACAGTCCAAAGTTCTTAAGTACGAACAGTCAACGGGTCTATAAGGCAGGGCCTGGACTAATATGGTTCTTCGCAGGTTGAGGCTTTACTCCTAAATATTAGTCACATTGCATGTAAGGGCCTGGAATTAGTTTTTAATTGTATTCTGACCGTTGCGCTTGCACAGTAGTCAGCCAACTCAAAAAGTCCACCGTAGAAGTCGACATCGGCTGGTGTTTTTCTTTCTTTTATATGTTCCATGTAAGCGGTTGACACTGTCTATGCATCTAGGTGGCCTGATACAGTTCTTCATACAGTCAGACACTTATAATGTTTAGTCACATTGCATGTAAGGGGCTGGAATTAGTTTTGAATTCGTTTCTCACCTGTGGATATGCACAGTAGTCGGCCATTTTAAGACCCCCGTAAAAGTCGACATCGCCGGCTCCAACTCCACGAATGCTGACGAAGTTCTGCGAGAGGTATGGTTGAGTAAACAAGAAAGGTAACGTTTTACATATTGTAGCACCTGTGGCGTATGAGGAAGCACCTCGGTGGTACATTACCCCAATATATATCCTGGGGACAATATCTTAATATGCCATCTTTCGTGCCACGTAGACCTTTTTCCGGACCTTACGCCTCGGTTCAAAACAATTACATTAAGCCGGCACTGCTATCCTCAGGTCTATGTGGTTACCCTTGGGTTAATACGGCTACCCCCATATCAACACCACTATCCTCACACAAAACACGGCTACCTTAAGGCTAATACAAAGACGACACAAATGTGATAACACAAAGACATATACTACTGCCTTTTTACGGCGAGCTGATTTGCTGTCACTCACCTGGTACTCGACTGGCACCTTTCTATTGTACTTTTTCATGGAGCACACATTAGTGTCGAAGCCTTCGAGCGAACACATTTTCTTATTCTTATCAATCTCATCGCAATACGGAAGTATTGGTTTATTCCTAAAATAAACATACAAGTCAATGAGAAGACGTCAGGAAAGATTTACACTATCACAGATTACAGTTTTATTGTTTGACTTTTTGTACTGCCAAAGAAAGACGAACACACCATGTTTAAGCCGTCGAAGAAATCATCGATGGATAATTATGTTTATCATTAGTAGGACTATACATTTAACTTCTTTTTAAAACAGGTGAATTATTTTGTATGCCCGGTACGGCGTACGTGACATATTGTTTTCTAAGATATTGTTGTACTGTAGTTGTACAATTGTGTGCATTTGGTGAGTGTTGTTATGATGGTGTGGTCAATAGAATATATAAACGGGACTTTTCTATACATTAATTAATAACACAATTTCAGCTCTTGTTACTTCAGTATGTTATATAAAAAAAAAACGTTTCAGTGTTTCGGTGTCAGCTTTATATTTGTTTACGCTAAAAGACCAGACAAGTTTCTTTGTAATTTTCATTTAATTCAGAATAATGGCAAATGTGTAAATCTGAACAGCTTAGAAATTATAATCTCACTATTGTATGCAACGTTATCATTATAACTACGAGGATGTCAATTAGCAACAAGGAATATATATATATATATATATATATATATATATATATATATATATATCCTGACATTTCAAGATGAATCCATTCGGAGGAGGTCGTTTTTACAGAACGTTTTATTATACCATTGTGGAAACATGGTATAAATATAATTGAAAAAGATACAATTAGAGGACTGACATAGTTTCATAAATTGGATCAATATAGATACAGAAATAGACAAAGGTCATAATAAAACTATACAATAATATAGTGGAGGATAAGAAACACACTCACGCATGCACATACACGGCCTACCCAATACTTGTTGATATAAGTACTTTGTGGTGATTGTGTTAGTGACGAGGCTATAACGTACTCAGCTCTCTTGGTTTCTATATACTGCAAGCAACTTTCTTTTACGAATTCGCAGCCGAGGTTAAAGCCCCACTTCAAAGGATCCGCCATTGCGTAGTTAACTTTGTACCATCTGTTGTGAGTGAATACATGTGTCAACGATCTCATCAATGTTATGTCTATCTAAATATGTAATTTGCTCACACCTTGATGAAGCAAACATCATCATAGCTAATAACCATCGTTGTTAAAGAACCAAGCGGAAGGATCGTTCAATGTAGATACTGTTGTTATTGCGCCGACCTGCACCATCGACATTAGAATGTTATTATACGATACGATATATCTATGTATATGTTGTTATGTTCCTATCAACCCTCAGGCCCTGGTGTGTAAAACTAGCGCTTTCTGTTTATTTGCCTTGAACACAATGTCTTGTCTTCAGTATATTGGATGTTTTATTACGATCTCCCCCTTTGAGACCCTTGGTATATGTAGGTATTGCAGTACTTCAGGTATTGCAATACCTCATGGAGTTTGACGCCCCTGTCATGCAGAGTTGTAAACCACTGCCTTGTGGTACAAGGTTCTTCACAGAACCGAAGGCTGACAGAGCAAACCCTAACCAGAAAACCATATCACTGTGGCAGCATCAATCGCGGTTGATGTATAGAACTACCAACATAACTTGACCAACCACGACCTCTATTTTCTTCCCGAGAGAGATAGTCGCTAGTAACTTGCCAAAGCCAGCGGCACTTCAACACGTCAACACGTCAACACGTCAACACGTCAACACGTCAACACTTCAACACTTCAACACTTCAACACTTCAACACTTCAACACTTCAACACTTCAACACTTCAACACTTCAACACTTCAACACTTCAACACTTCAACACTTCAACACTTCAACACTTCAACACTTCAACACTTCAACACTTCAACACTTCAACACTTCAACACTTCAACACTTCAACACTTCAACACTTCAACACTTCAACACTTCAACACTTCAACACTTCAACACTTCAACACTTCAACACTTCAACACTTCAACACTTCAACACTTCAACACTTCAACACTTCAACACTTCAACACTTCAACACTTCAACACTTCAACACTTCAACACTTCAACACTTCAACACTTCAACACTTCAACACTTCAACACTTCAACACTTCAACACTTCAACACTTCAACACTTCAACACTTCAACACTTCAACACTTCAACACTTCAACACTTCAACACTTCAACACTTCAACACTTCAACACTTCAACACTTCAACACTTCAACACTTCAACACTTCAACACTTCAACACTTCAACACTTCAACACTTCAACACTTCAACACTTCAACACTTCAACACTTCAACACTTCAACACTTCAACACTTCAACACTTCAACACTTCAACACTTCAACACTTCAACACTTCAACACTTCAACACTTCAACACTTCAACACTTCAACACTTCAACACTTCAACACTTCAACACTTCAACACTTCAACACTTCAACACTTCAACACTTCAACACTTCAACACTTCAACACTTCAACACTTCAACACTTCAACACTTCAACACTTCAACACTTCAACACTTCAACACTTCAACACTTCAACACTTCAACACTTCAACACTTCAACACTTCAACACTTCAACACTTCAACACTTCAACACTTCAACACTTCAACACTTCAACACTTCAACACTTCAACACTTCAACACTTCAACACTTCAACACTTCAACACTTCAACACTTCAACACTTCAACACTTCAACACTTCAACACTTCAACACTTCAACACTTCAACACTTCAACACTTCAACACTTCAACACTTCAACACTTCAACACTTCAACACTTCAACACTTCAACACTTCAACACTTCAACACTTCAACACTTCAACACTTCAACACTTCAACACTTCAACACTTCAACACTTCAACACTTCAACACTTCAACACTTCAACACTTCAACACTTCAACACTTCAACACTTCAACACTTCAACACTTCAACACTTCAACACTTCAACACTTCAACACTTCAACACTTCAACACTTCAACACTTCAACACTTCAACACTTCAACACTTCAACACTTCAACACTTCAACACTTCAACACTTCAACACTTCAACACTTCAACACTTCAACACTTCAACACTTCAACACTTCAACACTTCAACACTTCAACACTTCAACACTTCAACACTTCAACACTTCAACACTTCACGAAACACCGTACCGGATCGGCCGTCGCCCGGGTTACCAAGGAACTCGCTGCTCGACCTCATCTTACTTCGACAGTGGGAAATCAGCTAGAAATAAGAAGACTACTTCAATTGCACAATGGAACGTCAGGACTCTCCTCGACTCAGAAGCAGCTGACTGACCATAAAGTAATGGAACTTGCTAAATACAACATCGACCTCACCGCCCTATGTGAAACAAGGTACTCAGAGTCTAGTAGTCTCAACGACTTAGAATACTCTTTCTTCTTGAGTGGCAAACCCGAAGGATGCATCCGCGTTCACTGTCATATAATCGACTCCATCATAATACAAGATAAGATGGACATCCATAGTACTCGAGCCATGCGTGGAGCTAACTGCTGGACCGATCACCAGATGGTTAGGTAAAACGTGGCTTTCATAATACGACAAAACCACAAAAGGCAAGGGACAAGTAAGCCGACCAAGCTCAACACAGCAACACTAAGTACCATCAGCCATAGGGAGAGTGTTGAGCAGGAGATGGATAGTGCTCTAGCCCAATGGGAGGAAAAGGAACTCTCAACACCAGTTGATGAATGGGCAGTTCTGCAGTAGGTCGTATACAACACAGCCACGACATATCTTGGCAGACAGAAAACACCAGGACTGGTTCGACCCCAACGACCAGGAGAGTACAGACTCTTATGAGCAGAATAGACCAATCCCATCAAAGAGTGTTGCAAATCAGGAACAATAGATCCACCACGGCAGCATACACAGTTGCATGCAGAATGCTACAAAAACGCACCCGTGCACTGAAATGGGAAAGGAGGGCACTGGAGCTGCAGAGAGCTGCTGACAGAAACGCCATCAAGGGCTTCTACAATGGATTAAAGGAAGTGTGCGGACCTAAGAAGAAGGAACCTGTCCTGAAATCAACAGATGGAATGGAGACCTTCTCTGAAAGCAAAAGAGTTGTGACAAGATGGAGTGAACACTTCCAGAAGCTACCCAACGTTGCTACCGATATAAATAGATCACGAAGATATTGGCAACAACCCGCACCGAATTACCAAAACAGCACCAACTAATCACCAATGCCTGGGAGGTGGGTTCTGTACCACAAGCATGGAAAGATGCCAGCATTGTAACCATCTACAAGAAAGGTGATTGAACAGACTGTGGGAACTATAGAGGAATCTCTCTTCTTTCCATAGCAGGCAAGATCTTCGCCAGGATCCTACTCAACAGACTATCTACCCACATAACACCAGAGGTAGTTCCGGAGACACAATGTGGCTTCAGAGGTACCCGGAGCACAGTGGATATGCTATTTCCTGTCTGACAGCTACAAGAAAACTGCATTGAACAGGACAGACCACTGTACATGCTATTTGTGGACTTCAGTAAGGCGTTCGACACAGTTGGGAGGACCAGGCTATGGCAGCTACTGAGGAGGTATGGATGCCCAGAGAAGCTTATACCTTGATACGTATTCGTTTTATATAACTCTACTCTTACTTCGGCTAACTTTTAATTTTACCTGAAAACACCGAGTCTTAGAAACTGTAAAAACTGTTCACTCAAGTTACAGCTAATCGATTAGAGAGAGAACAGCCACGTGCTTGAAATATCAGGCATAGCATATATATACACACACACACACACACACACACACACACACACACACACACACACACACACACACACACATATATATATATATATATATATATATATATATATATATATATAAAACGAGTAACCAAATATCACCGAGTACGAATAACTGTATTTCGGTCCCTGGTTAATACTTAACTTACCCAGTATCTTCCATGAGAGCCAGCGTAATCCGAGAAAAGCTGGGCCATTGGGAGAGAACTGCTGTCATTCCTTCATTCTACAAGCATCAAGCATATATACGAGGCCACACTTACATGTCAGTTCAATGATTTAAACAATGATTGTCTAAAGCACAGTTGTTAACATAAACACACGTTTGGCTAGTAACAAGAAGTAGTAAAGCATAATTGTGGTAAAGACTGGACAATTTGGAATGTCGGTGTGGTTGTGTGTGTGTGTGTGTGTGTGTGTGTGTGTGTGTGTGCGTGCGTGCCTGCGTGCTTGTGTGCGTGCATGCGCGCACATGAGCGGGAGTGTTATTGTTATTGCATATGGTTGTGTGCGCTTTCGTGTGTTCTGATGTACACGTCTTTACAGCTGATGTATCTCACCCCAAAAGCCCGTAATTCCCAGTGATCGAGTCTTGAGTCGGTGGGTCCCTGAGTCTCCAGTTCTGCTCCCTCGAGGGAACTGCAGTTGAAATGCCGCCTCACCTCCCGCTGTCAACAAGAAACAGCGCCGCCGGTGGACAAAATAAGTGTTACAATATACTATATTTATTTCCTGCTGTGAATTGAAACGAAGTGCGTATGTATGTATGTATGTATGTATGTATGTATGTATGTATGTATGTATGTATGTATGTATGTATGTATGTATGTATGTATGTATGTATGTATGTATGTATGTATGTATGTATGTATGTATGTATGTATGTATGTATGTATGTATGTATGTATGTATGTATGTATGTATGTATGTATGTATGTATGCATGCATGCATGTATGTATGTATGTATGTATGTATGTATGTATGTATGTATGTATGTATGTATGTATGTAGGTATGTATGTATGTATGTATGTATGTATGTATGTATGTATGTATGTATGTATGTATGTATGTATGTATGTATGTATGTATGTATGTATGTATGTATGCATGTATGTATGTATGTATATGTGTATTATGTATACATGTGTATGTATATATTCATATATACAGGTGTATGGGTATGTATCTAAGTGTGTATTTGTTATATATACATTGTGTATTGTGAAAGTATGAATGAACAAAGTAACAAGGACGACATTGTAAGTTAGAGCCAGTGACTCATATTACGGCAACTACATCGTTATCAAGGCAATCACTTGTTACGTAATAATTGTTCTCTCATCGAAACACATTATGGTCAAACTTGTTACGCAATATTTTATGAAAATATACAGAAATAGCTTGGTTTCACAATATAATTTACATATGTGTTAATATTAATAAACGTAACGTAAGCGTGAACGTAAGCTGATTTTTTGGGATAAGTGCAGTTAAGTGTATTTATTTAGATAGTTACATTAACAGTAAATATATATATATATATATATATATATATATATATATATATATATATATATATATCAGCGCTGATGAGGAGGACCCTGTTGCTCTACTTGCGGGCTACGATACCTGCCTACGCACCATCGTTGACGCTCACGCCCCTCTTGTGTCGCGGACCATTACCGTTAGACCTATGACTCCTTGGCACACCAATGACCTGACCGAGGAAAAGCGAACCCTCCGTCGTGCCGAACGCCTTT
This sequence comes from Oasisia sp. SBJ-2009, assembly GCA_964017155.1. Taxonomy (NCBI): domain Eukaryota; kingdom Metazoa; phylum Annelida; class Polychaeta; order Sabellida; family Siboglinidae; genus Oasisia; species Oasisia sp. SBJ-2009. Next base: position 1,872,977 of record OZ024867.1, read on the forward strand.
GGCGGAAATAAGGCTTAACTGTGCATCGACAGATTTTCACAGATCGTCGCAATACCTTCAGGACATCGCTCAAGACAGCCCGCTCTGAATACTATAGATCCGAGATCTCGAAAGCTGGCGGTAACATGCGCCTCGTCTATAATATCGCAGAAACACTCCTTGGCCGAAAGGTGAATAGACCTCTACCAGAAGTGGCAGACGAATCACACTCGTCACTCGCTACCAGGTTCCAGCGAAGTTTCAAAGAAAAGATAGAGTCGCTGTGCCATAATCGATCTCCGCTGCCAGCCGATGACATGCCAAGAGTTGTGAGTACGCGTTTCGATGTATTTGAACCTGCGTTACTCTCGGAAGTTAAAAAAAATAGCACTCGCATCTGCCACAATATCGTGTGACCTAGACCCACTGCCGACATCACTAGTGAAACACCACAACGACGCTCTTTCTCCTTTGTTGGCCCGGATCATCAACGCCTCGCTATCATCAACCGTATTTCCTTCACCCATGAAACACGCTGTCGTTGTACCAGCTATGAAGAAGGGCGGATCTGACGCCAGCGTGCTAACGAATTACCGGCCAATATCTAGCATCACGTTTATGGCGAAGATAACTGAACGTTTCGTTTCACAACAGTTACAACACTTTATGGAGGAGAACCGAATCGACGGCATATATCAAAGTGCATATCGTGCGCATCATAGTGCGGAAACCGCACTCGTGCGCATACACAACGACATCGCCCAATCGGTTGACAGTCGCCGGAGTGTGCTCCTCGTGCTACTCGATCTAAGTGCGGCCTTCGACACCATAAATCACAACACACTGCTGCGACGTTTGTGTGGATACGGACTATCTGGAGACGTCCTCGCCTGGCTGACATCTTACGTGTGTAATCGAACATGTGTCGTACGCGTAAAGAGTGGCGTGTCGGAAGTAGAGAACATAACCACAGGACTGCCACAAGGGACTGTCCTTGGACCACTGCTATTCAATGCATACATCGCACCACTGACGACACTTCTACAGAAGCACAACATTCACCATCACCTATACGCAGACGACACTCAACTTTACATCACTTTCCCACCAACCGACCATACACAAGCCCTCGCGCGTATGGAAGCCTGCGTACAAGATGCGAAAGCATGGCTCTGTGACAATGGACTTGTGATGAATGACAACAAATCTCAAGCCATTGTCATCCGTTCGTCAAGTCTACGTACGCCTACATCGTTAACCCGCGTCAACATATGTGACCAGCTCGTTGACACTTCCCCAGTTATACGGGACCTAGGATGTACCGTTGACAGTAACCTAACCATGACGTCACAAGTTGCCAGCGTTTGTTGTTCTGCCTACTACCATCTGTCGCATATTGCAAAAATACGAGACTCGGTTAGCACCACTGAGTCTCATACACGGACTGGTGACATCGCGTATCGACTATGGCAATGCGATTGGCAATGCGATACTATTCGACATCAGCGATCGTCACCTGCACCGTCTTGAAATGGTCCAGCGGTCTGCAGCTCGAATCGTTATGCAAATCCGGCGGGGTGACCGGCAGTCCATGACGACAATACTGCGGCAATTACACTGGCTGCCTTTCAGAAAGCGGATCGAATACAAGCTACTAGTACTCGTGCACAGGGCTTTATACGACGGCACGCCCGAGTATCTCGCGGCACTACTACTCCAGCACGCGCCTCGCCGATCGCTGCGCTCTGCCGGCGGGTTACTCCTCGAAGTGCCAAAAGTGAACTTAGAACGTTTCGGCCGCTGTGCATTTGCCTGTGCAGGACCCACTCTGTGGAACAAACTCCCGAGGAATATGCGCGACAACGGCAATCTAGTACAATTTAAGAGAAAATTAAAAACATTTTTATTTTCCACATAACCAGTTTTACACAACGAACATTATATTTTAGCTTAACTATACTTATTTATTTATTTACATATTTACATGTATGTACACACCCGTGAACATTATATTTTAGCTTAACTATATTTATTTATTTATTTACATATTTACAAGAATATACACACCCGTAAACATTATATTTTAGCTAAACTATATTTATTAATTTGTTTACCTATTTACATGTATGTACACACCCGTGAACGGGACATACGTCCCGGATTTGATGGTGTCAAAATTAAGTGTTATTATTATTATTATTATTATTATTATTATTATTATATATATGTATGTGCGTGTGCGTGTGCGTGTGCGTGTGCGTGTGCGTGTGCGTGTGCGTGTGCGTGTGCGTGTGCGTGTGCGTGTGCGTGTGCGTGTGCGTGTGCGTGTGCGTGTGCGTGTGCGTGTGCGTGTGCGTGTGCGTGTGCGTGTGCGTGTGCGTGTGCGTGTGCGTGTGCGTGTGCGTGTGCGTGTGCGTGTGCGTGTGCGTGTGCGTGTGCGTGTGCGTGTGCGTGTGCGTGTGCGTGTGCGTGTGCGTGTGCGTGTGCGTGTGCGTGTGCGTGTGCGTGTGCGTGTGCGTGTGCGTGTGCGTGTGCGTGTGCGTGTGCGTGTGCGTGTGCGTGTGCGTGTGCGTGTGCGTGTGCGTGTGCGTGTGCGTGTGCGTGTGCGTGTGCGTGTGCGTGTGCGTGTGCGTGTGCGTGTGCGTGTGCGTGTGCGTGTGCGTGTGCGTGTGCGTGTGCGTGTGCGTGTGCGTGTGCGTGTGCGTGTGCGTGTGCGTGTGCGTGTGCGTGTGCGTGTGCGTGTGCGTGTGCGTGTGCGTGCGCGTGCGCGTGCGCGTGCGCGTGCGCGTGCGCGTGCGCGTGCGCGTGCGCGTGCGCGTGCGCGTGCGCGTGCGCGTGCGCGTGCGCGTGCGCGTGCGCGTGCGCGTGCGCGTGCGCGTGCGCGTGCGCGTGCGCGTGCGCGTGCGCGTGCGCGTGCGCGTGCGCGTGCGCGTGCGCGTGCGCGTGCGCGTGCGCGTGCGCGTGCGCGTGCGCGTGCGCGTGCGCGTGCGCGTGCGCGTGCGCGTGCGCGTGCGCGTGCGCGTGCGCGTGCGCGTGCGCGTGCGCGTGCGCGTGCGCGTGCGCGTGCGCGTGCGCGTGCGCGTGCGCGTGCGCGTGCGTGTGCGTGTGCGTGTGCGTGTGCGTGTGCGTGTGCGTGTGCGTGTGCGTGTGCGTGTGCGTGTGCGTGTGCGTGTGCGTGTGCGTGTGCGTGTGCGTGTGCGTGTGCGTGTGCGTGTGCGTGTGCGTGTGCGTGTGCGTGTGCGTGTGCGTGTGCGTGTGCGTGTGCGTGTGCGTGTGCGTGTGCGTGTGCGTGTGCGTGTGCGTGTGCGTGTGCGTGTGCGTGTGCGTGTGCGTGTGCGTGTGCGTGTGCGTGTGCGTGTGCGTGTGCGTGTGCGTGTGCGTGTGCGTGTGCGTGTGCGTGTGCGTGTGCGTGTGCGTGTGCGTGTGCGTGTGCGTGTGCGTGTGCGTGTGCGTGTGCGTGTGCGTGTGCGTGTGCGTGTGCGTGTGCGTGTGCGTGTGCGTGTGCGTGTGCGTGTGCGTGTGCGTGTGCGTGTGCGTGTGCGTGTGCGTGTGCGTGTGCGTGTGCGTGTGCGTGTGCGTGTGCGTGTGCGTGTGCGTGTGCGTGTGCGTGTGCGTGTGCGTGTGCGTGTGCGTGTGCGTGTGCGTGTGCGTGTGCGTGTGCGTGTGCGTGTGCGTGTGCGTGTGCGTGTGCGTGTGCGTGTGCGTGTGCGTGTGCGTGTGCGTGTGCGTGTGCGTGTGCGTGTGCGTGTGCGTGTGCGTGTGCGTGTGCGTGTGCGTGTGCGTGTGCGTGTGCGTGTGCGTGTGCGTGTGCGTATGCGTGTGCGTATACGTATGCGTATACGTATACGTATACGTATACGTATACGTATGTGTATGTGTATATGTATATGTATATGTATATATATATATATATATATATATATATATATATATATATATATATATATATTCTGATCGAGGTGTGTGCATCTTACTGGTTGATTGTGGACAATTACTGACAGTGGGAAGTGACGTCATATTGGCTGACATACTCACGACAACCGCCGGTGTCACGATCATTGTCAAATTACGCTGGATATAGCCGGACTTGACGCGCCATTTATTCCGTATGACTTGTCGTGTCACGTTTGAACTCCAGGCATTCTCTCCTCTATAACATACATAATCGGTAATCTAGATACACGGATAGGTTATGACGATGACTGCGTAAAGTGTATGTCTTTATTTGTTCTAGAACTGTCGGTAATAGAGGTGAGAGGACGACTTAAGTCCAGTTAGTACTTGTTACATTTGGTACGTGAATACAATCGTCACGTGTGTCGGAAATCTTCATCTTAGCAGATGCCTCTTCTGAGGTTAGAATGATCTGTCGACCGGAACCGGAAGCGAGGAGCTGTTTGGAGAATGGTCTGGAGGCAACATACTATAATGTTAATAGGAGCTTTACGTAACGTTATTGTTAAGTGAGAAAACATGAACGCTGATCGTTGTTGCTTCGTGTAAAATGGTTAACATATCAGGCGGC
>OZ024867.1:1882480-1886374 GCA_964017155.1 Oasisia sp. SBJ-2009
CGGACAAGTATAGGATGAAGTCAGTATCGACACCAGCACCAGCAACACCGCTTTGAGCGAATTCGTTCGACTGCAGATAGTAGCACATCTAGAGGAACACAGAGAGATGGTCGCACACTGCATTATCGCTCCCGCTAGAAGGAACACACATGTTTCTCTCGTGATGGGGTCACGTCAATAACTGCAGAAATGTTGTCATGAACTCCACACAACTTGTCTGAGCCTTTAGTTGGTTGTGTTAGTTTGTTTCTACGCAAAAGGAAAGAAGTTGAAGCAGCCACCTGTAGAATGGGCTAGACATGAAAGCAGCTTAAGAAAATAGTACAGAGCAGGGAATGCTGGAAAGATGTTGTTTAAAGGGTAACAAGCATAAGTAACATGTAAGCAAAAGAAAAGGGAAGGTTATTCGCTAGACTCACGTGAAGGTGAGAACTAGGGACCAGGACACGACCACATGATGTTGTCTCTGCACATCCTCTGAAATGTAATAAACGTAATGATGATAACTATGTAAGGGATGTGACTGTGACACATATATATTCGCGTTCGCGTTCGCGTTCGCGGTCGCGGTCGCGGTCGCGTTCGCGTTCGCGTTCGCGTTCGCGTTCGCGTTCGCGTTCGCGTTCGCGTTCGCGTTCGCGGTCGCGGTCGCGGTCGCGGTCGCGGTCGCGGTCGCGGTCGCGGTCGCGTTCGCGTTCGCGTTCGCGGTCGCGGTCGCGGTCGCGGTCGCGGTCGCGGTCGCGGTCGCGGTCGCGTTCCCGGTCCCGTTCGCGTTCGCGTTCGCGTTCGCGTTCGCGTTCGCGTTCGCGTTCGCGTTCGCGTTCGCGTATGCATAATATATTTGCATATGCATATGCATATGCATATGCATATGCATATGCATATGCACATGCACATGCATATGCACATACACATACACATGCACATGCACATGCACATGCACATGCACATGCACATGCACATGCACATGCACATGCACATGCACATGCACATGCACATGCACATGCACATGCACATGCACATGCACATGCACATGCACATGCACATGCACATGCACATGCACATGCACATGCACATGCACATGCACATGCACATGCACATGCACATGCACATGCACATGCACATGCACATGCACATGCACATGCACATGCACATGCACATGCACATGCACATGCACATGCACATGCACATGCACATGCACATGCACATGCACATGCACATGCACATGCACATGCACATGCACATGCACATGCACATGCACATGCACATGCACATGCACATGCACATGCACATGCACATGCACATGCACATGCACATGCACATGCACATGCACATGCACATGCACATGCACATGCACATGCACATGCACATGCACATGCACATGCACATGCACATGCACATGCACATGCACATGCACATGCACATGCACATGCACATGCACATGCACATGCACATGCACATGCACATGCACATGCACATGCACATGCACATGCACATGCACATGCACATGCACATGCACATGCACATGCACATGCACATGCACATGCACATGCACATGCACATGCACATGCACATGCACATGCACATGCACATGCACATGCACATGCACATGCACATGCACATGCACATGCACATGCACATGCACATGCACATGCACATGCACATGCACATGCACATGCACATGCACATGCACATGCACATGCACATGCACATGCACATGCACATGCACATGCACATGCACATGCACATGCACATGCACATGCACATGCACATGCACATGCACATGCACATGCACATGCACATGCACATGCACATGCACATGCACATGCACATGCACATGCACATGCACATGCACATGCACATGCACATGCACATGCACATGCACATGCACATGCACATGCACATGCACATGCACATGCACATGCACATGCACATGCACATGCACATGCACATGCACATGCACATGCACATGCACATGCACATGCACATGCACATGCACATGCACATGCACATGCACATGCACATGCACATGCACATGCACATGCACATGCACATACACATACACATGCACATACACATACACATACACATACACATACACATACACATACACATACACATGCACATACACATACACATACACATACACATACACATACACATATACATATACATATACATATACATATACATATACATATACATATACATATACATATACATATACATATACATATACATATACATATATATATATATATATATATATATATATATATATATATATATATATATATGTATTACAGAAGTGATATAGATCACTTTGTGTAATTGTGTGTGGCCAACTGCCTTGAGTTAAATGTTGTGAAAACCAAGGAACTTGTAATAGACTTTCGATCAGGTGTACATCACCCCATCCCTGTCAACATCGATGGGCAAAACATAGAAATTGTGCATTCCTATAAATATCTGGCTACAACAATCGATGACAAACAAAGGTGGGATGAAAATACAATGAATAAGAAAGGTCAACAAAGGTTATACTTCCTGAGAAAACTCAATGCCTTGCACATAGACGGAAACATTTTATTTGTGTTCCACGATTCATTTGTAAAAAGTGCTGTGACGTTCGGTCTTGTTTGGTGGCGGGGATATTTCTCGGTCAAAAACAGGGAAAAACTAAATAGAATATACACCATTTCTTGCAAAATCGCTATGTGCTGTACACCCGATACCAGTCTGGAGCAATTGTATAAGTCAAGAACACTACAAATGGCAACCAACATATTATTTGAACCCACCCACTTCTTACACGACTGTTACGAACTTCTCCCCTCTGGAAGGAGATACAGAATGCCAACAGTAAAAACCCAGCGAGCCCTTAAATCCTTCATTCCATCCTCCATCAAGTCTCTGATTCAGCCACACACAAAATAGTCCTTAAACTATCACATTATCTACCGCTGCCAATGCAATGCTGTTTTATCATATTTATTAATTTATTTATTTATCTTATTATAATATTGCCATGTTGTGTTAGTATATTTATTTATTCCAAAATATATCATATTTATATTTTTAGCTAACGTTTATGTATTTACATACTTGATCTTACTGTATACATGCATTACTACGTGACTTAAATATTGTGGGTTTTTTGCAACCTCCAAAGTGCAAAATGGACTTCCATTCTATGAATTGGACAATAAAGTTATTATTATTATTATTATTATTATATATATATATATATATATATATATATATATATATATATATATATATATATATATATATATGTATATATGTATATACGTATATATATTCATATTTATATGTATATGTGAATATATATGAATATATATATTTGTATATATATACATATATATATATATATATATATATATATATATATATATATATGTATGTATATATATATATAGATATATATATATATATATATATATATATATATATATATATATATATATATATATATATATATATGCATATGTGAACGGTAACGTGAACGTCATCATCATCGTTGTGCAGCCATTGTGTCCCTTGGTTGGCCTCAGCATGCATCTTCCACATCTGCCTATCTTGGGTTATCTTCTTTTCAGTATTTGTCTAGTTCGACTCTCCAACGTCGCGACGAACTTCCTGTAGTTATTTTCCTTTCATACGGTTTCCAGTTGGAAATACGCAGAGTCCATTGGTAATCTCGTTTCATGCTGACGTACCCTACCCAGCGCCTGTGTAGGCCCTTTTGTATGTGAAAATAACAGTTAGTATATGTGGAAATAACAGACCAGTGGTTTTAGTAGACCACGGGTAAGCCACCACTGTGCATACGACACAATTTAGACCGGTTGTTTGTTCAAAGCCGATCTTGCT
>OZ024867.1:1891574-1894074 GCA_964017155.1 Oasisia sp. SBJ-2009
GTAGTAGTAGTAGTAGTAGTAGTAGTAGTAGTAGTAGTAGTAGTAGTAGTAGTAGTAGTAGTAGTAGTAGTAGTAGTAGTAGTAGTAGTAGTAGTAGTAGTAGTAGTAGTAGTAGTAGTAGTAGTAGTAGTAGTAGTAGTAGTAGTAGTAGTAGTAGTAGTAGTAGTAGTAGTAGTAGTAGTAGTAGTAGTAGTAGTAGTAGTAGTAGTAGTAGTAGTAGTAGTAGTAGTAGTAGTAGTAGTAGTAGTAGTAGTAGTAGTAGTAGTAGTAGTAGTAGTAGTAGTAGTAGTAGTAGTAGTAGTAGTAGTAGTAGTAGTAGTAGTAGTAGTAGTAGTAGTAGTAGTAGTAGTAGTAGTAGTAGTAGTAGTAGTAGTAGTAGTAGTAGTAGTAGTAGTAGTAGTAGTAGTAGTAGTAGTAGTAGTAGTAGTAGTAGTAGTAGTAGTAGTAGTAGTAGTAGTAGTAGTAGTAGTAGTAGTAGTAGTAGTAGTAGTAGTAGTAGTAGTAGTAGTAGTAGTAGTAGTAGTAGTAGTAGTAGTAGTAGTAGTAGTAGTAGTAGTAGTAGTAGTAGTAGTAGTAGTAGTAGTAGTAGTAGTAGTAGTAGTAGTAGTAGTAGTAGTAGTAGTAGTAGTAGTAGTAGTAGTAGTAGTAGTAGTAGTAGTAGTAGTAGTAGTACTAGTAGTAGTAGTAGTAGTAGTAGTAGTAGTAGTAGCAGCAGTATTAGCAGCAGCAGCAGCAGCAGCAGCAGCAGCAGCCAGCAGCAGCAGCAGCAGTAGCAGTAGCAGTAGCAGTAGCAGTAGCAGTAGCAGTAGCAGTAGCAGCAGCAGTAGCAGTAGCAGCAGCAGTAGCAGTAGCAGCAGCAGTAGCAGTAGCAGTAGCAGTAGCAGTAGCAGTAGCAGTAGCAGTAGCAGTAGCAGTAGCAGTAGCAGTAGCAGTAGCAGTAGCAGTAGCAGTAGCAGTAGCAGGAGCAGGAGCAGGAGCAGTAGCAGGAGCAGTAGCAGTAGCAGTAGCAGTAGCAGTAGCAGCAGCAGGAGCAGGAGCAGGAGCAGCAGCAGCAGCAGCAGCAGCAGCAGCAGCAGCAGCAGCAGCAGCAGCAGCAGTAGCAGTAGCAGCAGCAGCAGCAGCAGCAGCAGCAGCAGCAGCAGCAGCAGCAGTAGCAGTAGCAGTAGCAGTAGCAGTAGCAGTAGCAGTAGCAGTAGCAGTAGCAGTAGCAGTAGCAGTAGCAGTAGCAGTAGCAGTAGCAGTAGCAGTAGCAGTAGCAGTAGCAGTAGCAGTAGCAGTAGCAGTAGCAGTAGCAGTAGCAGTAGCAGTAGCAGTAGCAGTAGCAGTAGCAGTAGCAGTAGCAGTAGCAGTAGCAGTAGCAGTAGCAGTAGCAGTAGCAGTAGCAGTAGCAGTAGCAGTAGCAGTAGCAGTAGCAGTAGCAGTAGCAGTAGCAGTAGCAGTAGCAGTAGCAGTAGCAGTAGCAGTAGCAGTAGCAGTAGCAGTAGCAGTAGCAGTAGCAGTAGCAGTAGCAGTAGCAGTAGCAGTAGCAGTAGCAGTAGCAGTAGCAGTAGCAGTAGCAGTAGCAGTAGCAGTAGCAGTAGCAGTAGCAGTAGCAGTAGCAGTAGCAGTAGCAGTAGCAGTAGCAGTAGCAGTAGCAGTAGCAGTAGCAGTAGCAGTAGCAGTAGCAGTAGCAGTAGCAGTAGCAGTAGCAGTAGCAGTAGCAGTAGCAGTAGCAGTAGCAGTAGCAGTAGCAGTAGCAGTAGCAGTAGCAGTAGCAGTAGCAGTAGCAGTAGCAGTAGCAGTAGCAGTAGCAGTAGCAGTAGCAGTAGCAGTAGCAGTAGTAGTAGTAGTAATGGGTATAATGGGAATAATAAAAGGTAATACTAGAAATGATGACAATAATAATAACAATAACAAGCGGAATGAAAAATAACTGTACCAAAGAATACCGGGCGTTCATGAGAATATATTATTAAAATCATCAGAAATATTAAGACGGGCGATATTTAGCGATATTTCGTGTTACACATCATAACTAACACGTGTGACATGCGTTTGACAAACAGCGCAGTACATAATTATATATATATGTATATATATATATATATATATATATATATATATATATATATATATATATATATATATATATATATATATATATATATATATATCCAGCAGAAGCGAGCATTTATTAGTGTGAACTTAAGACACGCAGGCCTCTGTGCTAACATCAACCTCTACTAAAAATAACACTCACTTTGACTTTATTTTGTTTGGCAACCGACAGTTTCGGGAAAGAGACGGGGTCGTAATAAACGAAAATGCGTATATTGTGATCGATGCTACGTCGTTTGATGACATGATTCGGGTCTCCCAGGTACGTGTGGAGAATCTGCAGCAAAGAAGCATTTTATTCGTAACTGAGAAATACTATTCTTAAATGACCAACTGATCGTATGTTTAGAGCTATACAAACATTGATTTGATATGTGTGCATTTATTTATGTATTTAAAGGAC
>OZ024867.1:1899074-1976574 GCA_964017155.1 Oasisia sp. SBJ-2009
GTGTGCCGCAATACAAAACTGTTAATACACCAATTTGCTTTCAACTCGTTCAGGAATGTCCGTGTTTGTTGCAATGCATTTGACTCGTTCAGGAATGTCCGTTGTTGTGACATTCCATTCAACTCATCCAGGAATGTCTGTTTTTGTGACATTGCATTTGACTCATTCAGGAATGTCCGTGTTTGTGACATTGCATTTGACTCGTAATTCAAAGTGTCTTAAACGAGGCCTTTGATTTATGGGACGTAATGGCGTGGTTACTCTCAGAGTGCTCGTAGTCGAGAGAATCTTAGTTCGAAGTATATGCAGGGTCTTCGGACGTTGCAACAGTTGGTTCAGCTGCAACAAGGAGTACCCGGGGCATTTCACGATAACAGGCATATTTCGGCCAGAGTAAAAAAATATGTTCGACCATAATATTTATCGCATTTTCGGCATTAGCTACGTAGCTTAATATAGTGGGTGACTAATCCAGTGAACAGCAGTGAAGTTTTACATCGCTTCCTATTTCTTTTTAATTTTATTAGCATGTCGTTATGAATGAATGTCATAATGTCAAATATTTCTAGATTGATGTCCATTTATTGCCCCTTTTCCAAACATATTTTCTTATAATTTATGGCCCACTTTATTTACGTACTATTGCAAAAGTTGTGTCCAGTGTTTATTCGGCTCTTGTGACACAGCCAAATACTACTGAACCACTCGAAACGTCTGCCGTCTCATATATCTGATATGGGCGAAAATTAGGAGTAGTTAGTTATTGTTTTGAGACTTATATATACCTCATGTTGCGATAGGTTTATTCATGAAGGAAAACGAGTCGATTTTCTTTATGAACCGGTGTGTATTCATTAGATCAGTTAGTTAAGTTTCAAGATATTAAACAACAAAATATACGCCGTGACGTAGATGACTTGTCGTGACGTAGGTGACACGCCGTGACGTAGATGAGATATCTACGTTGATGATTCGGAATAACAAAGTGATACTGCAACTATTCGTAGATTGCTGGGTGCAAAACGCATGCTTGTCCAATCTGCAAAAGTGGACGCTTTTGACTTCGGTAGATAGTCCACATTGTCTTCCCGGAGATTCTCCCTAAGGCCACGCAGAATGGCTTAGTTCAGGCTAGTGTTGAATGTATTGGTTGTTAAGCGTGGTTTCAGCTTCCAAATGTCGTGTAGAAGTTGTTTTTCTTTTTAGTCATGCAAGATTCCTACACGCGCATCTTCATGCGTTTTACTGATTTGTCTTCTAAATCCGTCTTGACCGACTCATTTTCTTAGGTTACCAACTGGTCACAGCTTATGACGTTGTTGTTCGTTTCCGGTATACGCAATAGTCTCGTCTCTTCTCATACAATCCTTATTCGTGCTCATATTGATTTGACAGATCATATTACATATTATACACCGGATCGTTGGGAGACGTTTTAACCTGAGTAGTTTCAACGCCCAGACAAAAGATACGTCGACTGTCATTACAGACCTTCAGTTTGCTGATGACTGTGACGTTCTTGCCCACACAGCAGAATAACTTAAAATTAGCTTATCAAAGTATGTTCTTGACTTTCCATCAACATCAGAAAAAACAACATCGCTCCTGGCAACAATGAAGGACCTCATGACATTAAAACATATGGAACAACATTATACATTGTTGAACATTTCCCTTACGTGGGGAGTCATGTATCCCAGAAGGCCACTATCGAAACATAAATTCAGCATCGTAATACCCTGTACCATCACATCCTTCATGGTCTGCGTAACCGAGTAAGCCACAACTTCATGGAAGAAACAAAGGTGATGGTCTATAAAGCCGTTTGTAGTATCACTCTACAGGAGCGAGGGGTGGGTTACATATCGATGTCATCTGAAGACCATAAAGACATTCCACCAAAGTTGTCTAAGAAGGATTCTTTGTATCCTATGGGAAGATCGCCGCCTCAACGCGTTGTCTTCTTGGAGGCCAACGCAACTATAGTAATATGGCAATGATAATGCAGAACCAACTCAGCAGCTGGGGACTGGCCACTGTGTTAGAATGTCGGATGGCCGCCTTCCCGATAAGTATTGTTTTCACAGCTAACACATGGTATGATAACGCGTGGTAACAGCCAGATAAAACGATTATAATGGATTGCTAAACATTACATGAAGAAAAGCCAAATTTACTTGGGAAAAAAAACCTGCGGACCATTCACTTTGCCGCCGGAGCATATGCGAGGCAACTGCCAACTTTGAAACATATCATCTTCTTCACGAAGCGGAGAAACAGCAGAAGAGAAATGACAAGGGAGATGTCCAAATATTATCACGTCTCCCTTCCACCTGGCACCTCCTGCCCACACTGCAACAAGATCTGCAGATCAATAATGGGGCTCTGGAGTCACCCCAGGATACACATGGCAGACGTCAGAAAGACGCAATTCTCGATTCGATGGACCGCTGATGATGATTACATGTTCTCACTTCTCAATAAAGTGTCTCTTCCATCATCTCCACGCTGTTGTGTCACTGTAGATATACGTGTTGCGGTCATCTTCAGTGTTTGCCTGTAGCCCATGTCAATGTCATTGTGCTCATCGGTAGCCTAATGCAATTTTGCGTATGATATCATCATGGTGTCCGAAAGCAAACGTTTCTTTTTCCATAACTTATTTCATTTATGTGACGGTATCTTGCTTGCTATGCGTGATGTAACTGTAGTTGCTATGCTAGTAGAATCTACGGTTAACCTATGCACTTGTTGTTCACCTGTCATGCTTTAACATTGCATTTACTTCGTGCCCTCTTCCCGATTAGCAGGCGAATAATTCGAGTCGTCTATAATCCAGCAGTCGATGCTTCTGGGATGTCTTTCCTGTATTCAGTCTCTTGATGAACTGATTAGTATAGTACTAGTAGCAGTTAATATGATATGTCGACCCCAGCTCTATTGTAAGGGCATTATGAAACGGAAACCTCTGAAAAAATGTTCGTGTTTTGCGATGATGCATTCATGAATCTGATGTTCTTTGTCTGATCAATACCGTTGCCATATAGCTGCCATGTTGACCCCTTATAGCGCTTCTTGTAGCGTTGAGGTGGTCTATTTCAGGCGGGTAGACTTTCTGCCAGTTTGCCAATCCGTTTGTTCGCCTTTGCTTGGTGTTGCAGAGCATTCTTTCGACCACGTTCATGGGGTTGTGGGATTGAGGCTGTTCAATGAAGCTGCTTGGTGATCGAAGGAATTTCGATCGCGTGTTGTCTACGCGAAGACATTTGGTTGCTTCTCCAACTACACCTAATTTGATGTTGCACGCATGTTTGCTTGTTATCTGCAACATATGTGTACATATGCCTACTGGTTTCTTCGGCATTTTCTTTCTTTCTAAAAAAATTCGTAATGGCCAGCCTGGTTCGTTTGTTTAGATTATTTCTGTTATGCCAATGTCTTAAAATGATAAATATCATCAGATATTAAAGGAAATAACAACAAGGCATTATATAAATTTCTGTTGTTGCATATACATGAAGTATACTATTATATGTAACATTTGAGTGTGTTTAAAAAATACATAAAATATATATATATGTTTAAAATGTTATATTAAACACGGCATGCCCGCAGATCCCGCGGAATTTTCAGATTTAATGAGCTAAACATTTTACCAACTATGACGTCACATCCCAGCATCCGTAAAAGCGCGGCAAAAATATGCATGTTTCAAAAATCCCAATGGCATTGCATAAAGTGTGGAATTTCTAATTCATTTGTTGTTGTTGTTGCTTGGTGGGTATGACTATAAATATAAGGATGTAATATTACACACTGTTAGAAAGGTTAGTGGGCTTTTTGAAACATGCATATTTTTGCCGCGCTTTTACGGATGCTGGGGTTTTACGTCATAGTTGGTAAAACGCTTAGTTAATTAAATCTGAAAATTCCGCGGGATCTGCGGGCATGCCGTGTTTAATATAACATTTTAAACATATAGATATTTTAATGTATTTTTTAAACACACTCAAAATGTTACATATAATAGTATACTTCATGTATATGCAACAAAAGAAATGTATATAATGCCTTGTTGTTATTCCCTTTAACTTAATTTCTCAAAGATGATCATTATCCAATTTCAGCTAATCCTGTCACCGTTTTATCTTAATTACAACTACGTTTGTCTTCTACGTCACGCTCCATGTCAACTCCGTCACGACAAATATGTGACGTAGATGACTGTGACATAGATGACGTGCCTAGCGAGTCATGGCCAATATCGTATCTGTCGTGAGCTTAACTGGCGTATGCAATTTCTGATTGAGTTGATTGACACCACTTCACACGTGATTATAAATAATT
Organism: Oasisia sp. SBJ-2009; assembly: GCA_964017155.1. Classification (NCBI taxonomy): domain Eukaryota; kingdom Metazoa; phylum Annelida; class Polychaeta; order Sabellida; family Siboglinidae; genus Oasisia; species Oasisia sp. SBJ-2009. The sequence continues at coordinate 1,903,422 of OZ024867.1, forward strand.
ATGTTTGTCTGACCTGTATAGCACACGGTGCGGACCGTTCGTAGACGACATTGAATAAACCTACTCATCTGACCCCTGCCCTGAAATGTCGAATATCTCGCTTAAATGGCAGCACAAACGGTTTTGGTGTTGTTTCCAATATGCAAATATGGCGCTAACGTAATTTTTATTCCACGTGGAAGTGGAAGTTCTTCCGACTCTGGACAGGCGTGGCACCAAAGTTGTCGTGACGTAGATGACATGGAACCAGGGGACACATATTTTATGTTGGAAAACATCGTCTACTCGAAATAATTAATAAATAATACTGTTTTTTGGACAAATATGAAGAGAGGCATCGCAATTAGAACCTTACGGAATATATTTATACTTTAACGTGTAATTATTACACCTTTATTATAATGTGCCAATTGAGGACCAAGCGATGGGAACAACCACTTTTCGATGACGTAGACTGGGACATATAACGAGAAATAACTAGAATAATGACTTAGAATGCCATTATTATATTAGAAATGAAGAACAATACTGTACAAAGCGTCACATATAAAAATACAGTTTTACGAGATTTCTTTATCGAATGTTTCTATATAAAAGAGCCGGGACACCAAATAGCCCGGTTACCGTGAAATGGCCCACCCAGCGTATTTGCAAGACTCAAATCACGATGTGGATGTTGAAAATGGCGACATGAAGAAATGTACATAACATTTTGCTCGGCCATTGTAATACTGGGTCAGTCAGTCGTGGTCTACCCGTCAAGTGGTACTGTTGTGAAGGTGTTTGAACTGTTTTTGCTTACAGTGTAATGACAATCGACGACACTACGTCACGAGCCCTGACGTCACAGTCGACGGTTCTTAAACTACACAATGTGTTCATGGTCTCACCACTGGGAGCGCCATTTCGGACATAGCCATGTCATCATTCAGCAGCGCGTCAGTGACGGTGTCGTGTCGCCTGTTCCCTGTCACTAACAGATGATTTAGTTCTTCACTTTACATATACAAATTTAGATTACTTTTGGACAATGACGAAGTATTGGTGGTGAATATAATTTCGTTTTGGAGTAGTGTATTGTGTATTGAAATTTAAGATAAAGTGTGCTTGTGTGCATATAATGTATGATAATTTAACGTGTAAAATTGAATATATTTCTCTATTATCGACAGACAGCTATTTGTGCATAATTTAACACATATAATACTTTGCTCGGTCAGGTTGTGAAACAAGATAATGCTAACGCGTAACAAAATTAAAGAATAGTCTTATGGAATGAACATGTCTCTATGTTCCCGATTCACCACGGCGATGTTTGCAGTACAAATATACACGTGTAAATGCAGTAACTATCCACGTGGCCCGGGTAGAGCACGTGCCGTAGAGAATAATGTCTTTATAATATCACAGCTGAGGTGGACTCGTTGTTTTTCTACTTTCTGCCATTTCATTATGATTGAGATGGAGGCCTATGTGCAAATTGAGTTGTCATCCCTGTGTAAATTGACTAGAATAGTGAGTGTGTGTGTGTGTGTGTGTGTGTGTGTGTGTGTGTGTGTGTGTGTGTGTGTGTGTGTGTGTGTGTGAGTGTGTGTGTGGTGTATGTGTGTGTGTGTGCGTGCGTGCGTGCGTGTGTGTGTGTGTGTGTGTGTGTGTGGTGTGGTGTGGTGTGGTGTGGTGTGGTGTGGTGTGGTGTGGTGTGGTGTGGTGTGGTGTGTGTGTGTGTGGAGTGTGTGTGTGTGTGTGTGTGTGTGTGTGTGTGTGTGTGTGTGTTTGTGCATACAACGACCATTTACCGCTATGGAGACATAGAGACAGTTGTAAGTGCAGAGCAATGGTGGTGGTGTGTGTGCGTTTGTCAGAGAAGTGTTTGACGGGACCGTTGGTGGGGGATTGGTATTGGTGTGTATGTTGTGTCTTTGCGAAGGTCGTTGGGTGAACGTTACTTTAGAAAGGGTGAGCAATGAGCAATTATGGCGATTCAGGAACTGAACGATTGTGGTTATTAAAAACGTCTATTGTTGGTTGACAACAATACCAATCAGAAAAAGAAGATGAAATCAAATATATGTGGGTTTTTTAATATTTAATTGTTACAAGGATGATGACAGGAATATGTTCGTCAAACTAAAAAGAAAGCAGAGAGCAAACGATAAAAGACATTGCTTGATAAATGTGTTAACACTGACTGTGTGAATAAATTCGAAGATAAAAATACAAGTGTCTGACAGTGTGAGTTAGAAATAGGTGGTCAATTGTTGGAGTCCCAAATAGGAAAATGTTTCCTTGTCCTCATCCGCAATGGATACTAATATATATTCTACGCACTAATAACATTCTTCGAATGAAAGAAACAAAACAAAGCTTCCATATCACATAAGAATTTTAATCTTTACTGATACAGGAACTTTACTGTCTAAAGACAGAATTGAACTTTGCCATTGGCCAGGCTTTAGTGTGTAGCCTCTTAGAAATTCGCTGGTCTGATCTTCATCTCACTAGTCTTCAGTGAGTAATGATAGCCGCGCCAAGCTTTCCAGCACATGCCGTCGGCGTACGAGGTGGTGACGCCGTGCTTGTACAACCCATTCAGATTGCTGGAGTGGCAGCCTGTATACCAGTTACCGCCTTTATATAGTTGAGCACAATTACCAGTGTACGTGTCGTGGTCGCGATCCTTCGTTGTAAAAGCCGCACCGTTGACAAACTTGAAAGAGTCGCCTACAACATCATACCACTCACCGTTATAATTACGACTAAGATAAAATGAACATGCCGTAGCACTGCTTTAAACCTTATACTGTAACATTTCACTTAACTCTATCATGCATGTTAACAGTCATCGTTTCCGAATCCAGCAAGCACCAGTTTCATTGATAAATATGATGTGCATTTACTAATAGTATACAATGAAACACCGAGTACCTGCGTTCCCTGAATACCCTCCGAGAGAAGCTCTATACTTCCCGGCAGCGTCAGCGACACCGAAGGAGGAATACTTCGCATAGCGAAACTGACCACTGAAGTCGCTCAGATCAATCCTAAGGTGTTGAGGTTCTTGGGACGTGACTTGGTGAAGTTTGTCATTTCCTTAAATAAAACAAGTATACTTTATTTAGTGAACATAAGTAGTTGATGTTTAATCGTGTAATATTGCTGTAAAATAAACTACCCAAAGTACACAATAGCAGCGAATGGTTAAGAACAAAATAGTAAATCAGTGGTACTCACCCCACCAGTATTCTCTGAAGACGGATCCAAAGCCGTTCTTGTAGTCGTCCCATCCGCGGTAGAAATCAACTTCACCGGTGAATCTCTTCTGGAACACCTGGTGCAGCAGGATACAGGAAATATATGTAATGAATTATGGCTAAAATGAGTGTTATCTACAAAATATACATTACACACGCACACACAATCACGCGCTCTGACAATGCTTCATCGGTGTTTGAATTACAAATGTACAAACAAAACGATAATATCAACATAGAGAGAGAGAGAGGGGGGGGGGGGGGAGGGAATGTGTGAAAGAGTGAGTGAGAGAGAGAGAGAGAGAGATATATATATATATATATATATATATATATATATAGAGAGAGAGAGAGACAGAGAGAGAGAGAGAGAGAGAGAGAGGATATATACATATATATATATATATATATATATATATATATATATATATATATATATATAGAGAGAGAGAGAGAGACAGACAGACAGACAGACATATAGACAGACAGACAGAGAGACATAGAGACAGAGAGACAGAGAGACAGAGAGACAGAGATAGAGAGACAGAGAGACAGAGAGACAGAGAGACAGAGAGACATAGAGACAGAGAGACCGAGAGACCGAGAGACTGAGAGACCGAGAGACCGAGAGACCGAGAGACCGAGAGACCGAGAGACCGAGAGACCGAGAGACAGAGAGAGACAGAGAGAGACAGAGAGAGACAGAGAGAGATAGAGAGAGACAGAGAGAGACAGAGAGAGACAGAGAGAGAGACAGAGAGAGACAGAGAGAGACAGAGAGAGACAGAGAGAGACAGAGAGAGACAGAGAGACACAGAGACACAGAGACACAGAGACACAGAGACACAGAGACAGAGAGACAGAGAGACAGAGAGACAGAGAGGCAGAGAGACAGAGAGACAGAGAGACAGAGAGACAGAGAGACAGAAAGACAGAGAGACAGAGAGACAGAGAGACAGAGAGACAGAGAGAGAGTGACTCAGAGAGACAGAGAGACAGAGAGACAGAGAGACAGAGATACCCGCCATGGCTTACCTGATCCTTCTGTCCCTGTCATCTTCTGTGTGAACAACGGGAGAGGGTTTAAAGCTCAAACTGGGCTATTATCTCTCAACGAACAAAGCAAGTAACCCTACGCTAAAGAGAGAGAGAGAGAGAGAGAGAGAGAGGGAGGGAGAGAGAGAGAGAGAGAGAGAGAGAGAGAGAGAGAGAATGACCAACACCTACCGTCCATCCTCCCCGATCTGACGTCATGTCACATAAGACGGCAGCCGGTTGGTCTTCACGGAGCGGGTAGACCTGGTACACCCCGTTCGTATGTACACCCGATCTGTACAGGTCGGCGCAGTTACGTGGTTTCGACCAGCAACCTACAAATACAGGATAATTTATATTCATTCTCAAACCAAATTAGTTGATCGTATTTCATAAGTTCTCACCATGAATAGCATTAGTCTCTAAAATTGGTATTTTAAACTGGGAAAAGAGGACGATCATTGCGTGCACGTGTTATGATCCCACAACACATTATTGAAATAGATAACCCAATAATTGTCAAGCAGCAATCACCTAAATGGCATATAAAACAAACAAACAAACAAACAAGCTCAAATTAATAAATAAACAAACAAACATACACACACGGTCGTGCAGTTGTACATTTCATGGAAGCTGCTAGCAAAAACTTTTGAAGTACCGCTGGCTTTTGCAAGTTACTAGCGACACTCTCTCGGGGAACAAATAGAGGTCTCACACCGGCAAGAACATGTCAAGACAGGCGCAAACTATTTGTCCCTGCAGTGGCTGGTCGAGAGATGTTGGGCCCTTGATGCTGCCACAGTGACATGGTTTTCTGTTTAGGGTTTGCTCCCTTAGCCTTCGGTTCTGACAAGAACCTATACCACAAGGCAGTGGTTTACAACTCTGCATGGCAGGGGCGTCAAACTCCCCGAGGTATTGCAATACCTGAGGTACTGCAATATCTGCATACCTAGGTATATATAATATATATATATATATATATATATATATATATATATATATATATATATATATATATATATATATATATATATATGTGTGTGTGTGTGTGTGTATGTGCGTGCGTGCGTGTGTATATGTCAAATAGCTGTGTAAATATCGAGCTAATTCAACGATTCTCTGTTGAAGTAATATTGCCGTCCACTCGACTAGAGCAGTTTGTAAAATACAGATGTCATCTGGGACGTTCTCTGGTGATCTTCTGTTGTTAGCGACTGATAGATTTACGTAGCTGAATCACTCTTGTAGCACGAACTATTCACGGTAAACACGGTTTAGATCAGTCAAGGTGCTAAATTAGACAGATGCCATTTCGTTCTGTGGCCCTTGCAAATGATCACGCAAACTACGTGTGTAGATGTGATATAGTACCCCCATTCGTGTGCGCGCGACATACGTATCTTCAAGGACCGCTCCTTTGCCGGTCCTCTGATGTGTATACTTTAGTAGATTGTACTTGACAAAAGGGAACGTATTTCCACAAAGCCGTGCAGGGCGATCATTAACAGGATTGTGAGTTTCTCACTTGGTCATTGATTTATGGTACATCATTGCGCAAGGGATATAACGTCGGACTCTTAGACGAGAGACTCGTATTTCTTTCACAGAATATTTCACCAGTTCACTCAGCCGAATTAAAAATATAAACGTGCTTGCTGCCTTGTGAACCGTTTACAATTATTAGTTTGTCCACCAGCATTAAAACCGATAACCAAAATGTTTATTTGCCAATATTTCGTTATGTAAAGTTGTGTGGAGTGTCGACTTTAATATTAGAATATATAGGTATATATATCTCTATTAACTTAACACAATAATTGAAAGTTGTATTCATACAATGGTATGTTGATTTCTCAAACGTTTATAATACGTACGAAATATTACCATAATATAACGTTTTAGGTTGCGGAGCACAAAATAGCTGGCTGCCTTCTGTGTTGGTATGGGTATTGAACCATTGCGTTATGACGTCCGCTATTATAACATATATGTATGCTTCCTAAGCGTGACTAATGGCCAAATATACAATCGCATAGCTGAAAGAACTTTAGTCATAGTCCAGTTCCTTGTGTAATTTCGTTCAAATTTTTGGGAGATTTGCAAAACTATACATTTTTGGAAAGATTAGGACCTACTGAACCTGAAAAGTAATGTTTACATTTTTTCTAAACACTCTATGGCGGCCATCTTGGATTTTCAAAATGGCGACTATTTTTTGCTCACATTTTGCAATATCTCGGCTTCTAAGCATCTTAGGCTTTTGATTTTGGTGTCTAAATATACATTTTCAGAGACAAGGAATCTAATGAGACAACTTACAATGCATTACAATTAACGCAAGACAGTATAAATCACAATGTTTACTCAAAAAATGACCAAAATGTACTTCTAGTCTAGTTGACTATGTACAGATTAAACTTTTCGTTCTAATTTTTTGGAGATTTGCAAAACTATATACTTTTGGAAAGCTTAGAACCTAGTGAACCTGAAAAGTAATGTTTACATTTTTTCTAAACACTCTATGGCGGCCATCTTGGATTTTCAAAACGGCGACTATATTTTGCTCACATTTTGCAATATCTCGGCTTCTAAGCATCTTAGGCTTTTGAGTTTGGTGTCTAAACATACAATTTCACAGACAGAGAATCTAATGGGACAACTTATAATGAGATATATATATATATATAATGCATGACACTATTTTGGAAATTTTGGAAAAAATACATAAATTCTAAGTAACAACCTGAGGCTCAAATGGTAAATATTAGCCAACTTTTCGAGCATTGAAAATAGTCTAGTTATTAAAATCATTGTTGTCTAGTCTAATAATTACATGTATTATTAAAGTCATTGTTGTCTAGAATCCAGTGTCCCGTTGTTGTTGTTTCAGAGAGACATGGAGTCGACCACGAATGAGGTCCCCAAACTTACTGGTGGACGGCCGTGCCAAACCACTGACTAGAAACTGTGTGTTGTGTGTCAAAAAGAAGCCGAACCTTTAGTGTTGCACCCAAGATTAACGTCATACCACAACCTCCTAGAGGCAGTGAAGGAGCATCCACCAGCTGAACTGCTTTCGCATAGAGGGCCATGTCATAGGTTATGACAGTGGTGTACTCTTCTCCAACTGTCAACTTCTTTAACTGATGTGCCTGCTTCATCACTGTTAGCAGAGTTGACCACTAGTGTGCCACTTCTGGGAGTAGAGGCAGGGCACCAACCTCGGTCACCGGCTTGCTTGTTGACAGCAAGGAGTTGTAGCCAGCACAACCTGGAATTTGGCTTCACCTTTCATCCTTCATCCTGGAAACAGTTGAGGCGACAACCCATCCAAGTTGTGTAAGTTGATAGCTATCTGCTACACCAGAGTTGTTGATGCTGAACTCCCTCGCCCGCTGCTACAGATGCAGTTGCTATTGGCTTCTCACACGGTAGCATGGCTGTATGGTATGGAGTCACCAAGAGATTCTTTGACTTTGTGTCACCAATGCGTAGAGAGAGAGGGGGTGTGATTGGTTCACCAGGTGCATCAGCCTTCTGGTAGATGGCAGTGACTGTCCCATGTGTTGTACCCTTGCCATCAGCAGTGTCCTCAGCAAAGTCTGTGTTGTCTGCGGCAAAGAACATAAACATGCCATTCTTCAAGAAAAGTGGCACATAGAGCCCCTGGCACTGCTTTGTGTTCTCCACTACAGCATTGGCAAGGGCTGTTTCCACGATGAGGGCACGGCTGTAGGACGCACAGTGACCCTGTGCATTGAGGAGATTCACAAGTTTCTTGTTTCTTGTGTCGTGATGGATGGTCAGGGCCAATCCCAGTACTTGGGGGTTTTCCCTAGCTTGTTGAGACCGGAATCCAGCACCCTCGTCACTCAGCTTGTACGCGACTTGCCTCTTAGATTTGAAACCAAACATCAGGTTTTGGCTCAGGGTTAGTGCACCCCTGTCAACAATAGTTGTCCGCACTTCTGTTTGCAGTTTGTCTGCAGGTCCCGCCATTATCCAGCGGATCATGGTATACAGTTCCACAGGTACATCTTCCAGGGTACTGGTTACTACTATGGAACTGGACGTCTTCACTGTCTTGGTGAACTGCTCAATTCGTTGGCGAAGGAGTCTGGCTGATTGGTAGAGGTTTTTCATGCTTTCAGTGTCATCTGCAGTTCTGATAGCAGTCTGGAGCATGTCTGCATCACAGACCTCTGGACAGTACAAGACTTCGCATGTTTCTCTGCCGGACTGATGTTACGTGTGGTAATTCAGAAAGGATTATGTCTTTCAACCATTGCCTGGTGAAGGCAGGTGAATGATTTTCCAGGGCCTCTGTTCCACCCAAATGTAGCATGCTGACATATGTGTTCTCGATGTCTTGGATTGAGAGGTATGCTCCATCTCTGGTCTGTGCATCTATGAAGATGTCCAGCAGTTCAACGAAGCTGGATCCTTGTGTGTGACTTTGTTTTATCTTGGGTGCTTGGTTGGTGTCATCCCGCAGAACGTGGGACACGTGTTTGGTCCAGCAAGCTTTGTGATACTGGATATCCATAGCATGGGCATCACCATCAGCAATGCAAGTACTGTGTCTAGTTTTCAGTTCTGGATCTGAAGACGCTTGCACTGCTTGCTTTAGTGATTGTCCGGCATTCCCTGTTCTGACAGTGAAGAGTTTCTGGTCATTGTCTGTCTGGCAAAAGAAACACATGTCCTTGTTCAAAGGTCGTGTTGATGATCGGGTATATGGTGCAGCTGAGCCAGTCACATTATTCACGTCATCAGCACTTCTTGATCTGCGACCTTTCACCCTGGGAGTGTGTGACCCAGTAGACATGGAGTGTTGCTGTCGGTCTCTTGCACGCTCTCTCTGGACTGTGTTCGTCATCATGGAGTAGCAAGTACGATGCCGAACAGCATTCTCTCTTTGCAGTGTTTCTGCTGTGCAGTCTTTAAGCCGTTTCTGCACTGGAACACAATCGGCATCATGCAAGCAGGCTCGCTCCTTCACTGTCTCTAGGAGGTTGTGGTATGACGTTAATCTTGGATGCAACACTAAAGGTTCGGCTTCTTTTTGACACACGACACACAGTTTATAGTCAGTGGTTTGGCACGGCCGTCCACCAATAAGTTTGGGGACCTCATTCGTGGTCGACGCCATATCTCTCAGAGCCTGAAACAACAACAATGGGACACTGGATTCTAGACAACAATGATTTTAATGATACATGTAATCATTAGACTAGACAACAATGATTTTAATAACTAGACTATTTTCAATGTTCGAAAAGTTGGCTAATATTTATCATTTGAGCCTGATGTTGTTACTTAGAATTTATGTATATTTTCCAAAATTTTCAAAATAGTGTCATGCATTATATATAGCTCATTATAAGTTGTCCCATTAAATTCCTTGTCTCGAAAATGTATGTTTAGACACCAAAATCAAAAACCTAAGATGCTTAGAAGCCGAGATATTGCAAAATGTTAGCAAAAAATAGTCGTCATTTTGAAATTCCAAGATGGCCGCCCTAGAGTGTTTAGAAAAAATGTAAACATTACTTTTCAGGTTCAGTAGGTTCTAAACTTTCCAAAAATGTATAGTTTTGCAAATCTCCCAAAAATTTGAACGAAACGATTATTCGTGACATAGTGAACTGGACTATCACGTCAATTATACGAACGTGTTCATAGTTCAACTATGCAGCAAATGCGTAGAATGTTGACGCTCATTACAAGAACGGTGCTAATTTAACTGCGTAAGTTCACTGTATAAATTCAACTGCGTAAATTCACTGCATAAATTCAACTGCGTAAATTATCTGCAAAGACCAAGACCAGAAGACCAGACGAACAGCTCTCGCAAATTAAAGTTAGGTGGAAGGTCGTCAACGCAGCCGCCTCAGAGCGATAACTCCGACCAATGCGGCGTTTGTGCAGATGCATAGTTCCACATCACGCTATGTAATCGTTTAGGAGACGTCGGTGCGTAGAAGTAGTCTTGTATGTAGGCTTACTTCAAAGTACACATAAACAACACTTTATGTCGCAAGGTGTGTCCACTGCCGAATTAGGAATGACAGGATATGTAATGTTTAGGAAAGATAGATTAGGAAGAAGGGGAGGCGGAGTTATTTTATATATTAAAGAATCCACCCAGGCTTACGAAATAAAATTAGAAAAAGAAGCAGAATGTGAAGCTGTCTGGTGTAACATAGTTACAGGAAACTCAACATTAACTGTTGGGTTAGTTTATCGTAGTCCAAACATATGCATAGAAGAGAATGAAAAAATGCACAACGCTATAAAAGAAGTGAGTAAACGGGACTGTATTATTATGGGGGATTTTAACCATGGGCATATAAAGTGGATATCTCTACAGAGTCCTGGGAGAGAGGATCAAGAGTTTTTAAATTTAGTACAAGATAGTTTCCTTTTTCAACATGTGTTAGAACCAACCAGGGACAAGAACGTGTTGGACATAGTTTTGAGCTCACAGAAGGAATTTGTTGATAATGTCAATATATGTGAGCCACTGGGATGTAGTGATCATAACCAGATACATTTTATCATCAAAGTAAAAGGAGAACGGAACAGAAAAATACGGTACAGGAAAACTTTTCACAAAGGAAGATATAAGGACATGAGGGAATATTTAGCGAAGATAGACTGGAATAACACACTGAAGAATAAGACAGCAACAGAATGCTGGAATATCTTAAATAGGGAAATTGACTGCGTCGTTGACAAATTTGTCCCCTTGAAAAAACAGGGGAAAAGGTCAAAGAAGAAACACTTATCGAAGGAAGCCATTAGAAAAATCAAGTACAAGCAAATGATGTGGAAGACATATAGACATACTGGAAGTGAAGAAGACTATGCCATTTATAAAGAAGCACTTAATCAAGCTACAGCTGAAATTCGAAATTCGAAGAGAAGCTATGAACAAAAAATAGCTTTCAACATAAAACATGACAGCAAGAGTTTTTATGCGTATGTTCGAAGTAAACAGAAAGTTCAAGATAAGGTCGGGCCACTAGAAGGTAGTGATGGAAACATAATAACGGAGGGATTCTTAATGGCAGAAAACCTAAATGAATACTTTAGTTCGGTGTTTACCAGGGAAGATATTAGTACATTACCAGTACTAGAGACTAAGTTCGAAGGGAGAGAGTGTGACTATTTAGGACAACTAACTGTAACCCCAAAAATGGTATCTATGAAAATAAGAGATATGAAGGATAATAAATCACCAGGAGTGGATGGGATTCCTCCCAAATTACTACTGGAAATTGTAGAACAAATTAGCATACCACTTGCAACAGTGTTCAATTTGGCATTAGAGGAAGGAGTGGTTCCGGTAGAATGGAAAGAAGCAAACATCATACCATTATTTAAAAAAGGATCAAGAAGCAAGTCAGAGAACTATAGACCAGTGAGTTTAACATCGGTGATTTGTAAACTATTAGAAAGACTAATTAAAGATCACTTGGTTGATTTTCTTGTTAAAAATAAATTGATAAACACATCTCAACATGGGTTTTTAAAAGCGAGGTCATGCTTAACAAATATGTTATGTTTTTTGGAAGATGTCACAAAGTGGGTAGATGAGGGATCACCAGTAGATATAATCTACTTAGATTTTAAAAAAGCCTTTGACAAAGTGCCACACCAAAGGTTACTACTTAAACTAAAGGCCCATGGCATAGGAAATAGTATGATTAACTGGATAGAAAAATGGCTTATTGATAGAAGACAAAGAGTAGTAGTTGATGGGGAGTCTGTTTTGAGTGGAGTACCGCAAGGATCAGTATTGGGACCTATTTTATTCTTAATATATATCAATGATTTGGAAAGTGTTTAGGAAAATAAAAAGTGATGCAGATAGACAGCATTTACAAGATGATCTAAATAAGTTGATAGAATGGTCTGAGAAATGGCAAATGCTGTTTAACTTTGGAAAGTGTAAGTGCCTCCACACAGGACATGGGAATGAAAATGCACAATATACAATGGGTGGTACTGTACTAAATACTACTGTAAAGGAAAAGGACTTAGGTTTAACCATTAGTGCTGACATGAAGGTATCAGAGCAGTGTGGAATTGCAGCAGCGAAGGCAAACAAAATTCTTGGATTAATTAGGCGAAATATAGTATACAAAGAAAAAGAACTAATAATACCGCTTTATAAAACAATAGTTAGGCCTCATTTAGAATATTGTATACAAGCATGGAGGCCATATCGCAAGAAGGATATTGATATGCTAGAAAGAGTACAAAGGAGAGCAACAAAAATGATACCAAAACTCAGGAATATTAGTTATGAAATGCGTCTAAAAGAATGTGGTCTAACAACACTAGAAACCAGAAGATTGAGAGGAGATCAGATTGAGGTTTTTAAAATATTGAATGGGTATGAAAATATTGACAGAAATATTTTTTTCACGGTCAAGGAAGAGAGAAGGACTAGAGGACATGGAGTTGCATTAGCAAAGAAGCAGTGTAGACTAGATATTAGAAAATTTTCATTTTCCCAAAGAATAGTAAACGAATGGAACAAATTATCAGCTGATTGTGTAGGTGCTAGAAGTGTTAATATGTTTAAAAATAAAATTGACATATACCTAAGACGGGCAGGGTATACTTAGATAGATAGGTTGGACTCTCGATAAGCCAAACGGCTTCCTTGTCCACCTGCCATCTAGAGTTGATTCTCTAGGTGGCAATCTTGTTAAATCTTGTTAAATCACACAGTGGCAACGAGTACAGTCGCAAATCTTGAGTCGCCAACACTAATGATGTATATGCGCCTATCGTGAAGGTTTGCAGAACAGTGTTCATTTATTGGCTTACTAAACGGTGTAAGTTTGCTCAAGCACGAAACATTAGTCAGATTTTTGAGGTTATACAGCGTTGATGTAGACGTGAGTGGCAATGTCTGCGTGGTTGTGTAACTCATAACCACGCAAACATTGTCACACAGGTCTACATCAACTTGTGTGCGAGTGTTCCTCTGTATGTATGTTTAGAGGTATGTATGTATGTTTGTTTATATGTATGTATGTATGCATGTATGTATGTATGTATGTATGTATGTATTTATGTATTTATGTATTTATGTATTTATGTATGTATGTATGCATGTATGTATGTATGTATGTATGTATGTATATATGTACCTACGTACGTACGTGTGTATGTGTGTGTACGTATGTATGTGTGTATGTATATATGTTCTTCCGTGTGTACATGTGTGCATGTGTGTGTATGTGTGTATGCGTGTATGAGTGTATGCATGTATGCATGTATACGTGTATGCGTGTATGCGTGTATGCGTGTATGCGTGTATATGTGTATGTGTGTATGTGTGTATGTGTGTATGTGTGTATGTGTGTACGTGTGTACGTGAGTATGTGTGTATGTGTGTATGTGTGTATGTGTGTATGTATTTATGTATGTATATATGTATGCATGTATGTATGCATATGCATGCATATGTATGCATATGTATGCATATGTATGCATATGTATGTATGTATGTATGTATGCATGTATGTATGTATGTATGTATGTATGTATGTATGTATGTATGTATGTATGTATGTATGTATGTATGTATGTATGTATGTATGTATGTATGTATGTATGTATGTGTGTGTGTGTATATTTGTATGTATCTATGTATGTATGTATGTATGTATGTATGTGCGTGGGCGTGGGCGTGGGCGTGTGCAAGGGTGTGTGCGTTTGTGTATGTATGTATGTATGATGTGTATGTGCGTGTGTGCGTGTGCGTGTATGCGTTTATGTATGTATGTTTATATAAATGTATATATGTTTATATGAAAGGATGTATGTGTATATGTGTGCATATTATATATGTGTGTGTATGTACGTATGCGTGTATGTATATATGCAACTATGTGTGTAGGTATGTATGATCGTATGCATGTATGAAGTTATGAATGTATATATTCATGAATGTGTATATGCATGCACGTCTGAATGCATGCATGCAAGTATGTGTGTACGTATTCATGCATGCATGTATGTATGTTTGCTTGTGTGTAAGTATTTACGATGCGTATGCATGCATATTTGTATAATGTGTTTGTGTAAGCATCTATGTATCCTTGTGTGTGAACATGTCTGAGTTGGTTGCGGATATGCGTGTGAAACATTGTAATGAATATAATGCAGACGAATAACGTATTGGTATATACCTAACCGTGTTTCTCTCGTATACCGATAATCTGACATTACTTAGTGTATTCAAAGATGTTCTCTTTTATTTCTTATCCCAATTAATTGCCGGTGTTCTATTTCTACCGGAGGAAAATTCGCAAAATTGTTATCGACAAACATGTATGTGGCATATTTTGTGGGGCCATTCGGTAGTTCGCTGGATATTGGGTTTATAACTTCTAGACTAGCTGAAATAAATACAGATTGTAGACGTGTGTGTGTGTGTGTGTGTGTGTGTGTGTGTGTGTGTGTGTGTGTGTGTGTGTGTGTGTGTGTGTATGTGCGTGTGTGTATGTGTGCGTGCGTGTCTGTATGTGTGTATGTGTGTGTATATATGTGTGTGTGTGTGTGTGGGGGGGGGGGTGCAATATGCTCAAACAATATAATCATTACAATAATTTGTTAGTTAAGCTAAGTTAAGATATGTGCACTTTGGCAGATAACTGTTTCCAGAAAAAGGAGTTTGTTTGGCAAAACAAACGGTGATAAAGAATGAGTTGCCATTTTGCCTCACGACAAGCGTTCTCGCAAACAAATACACCCTAATGTATGCCTGCCATTACCTGGAGAACTGCGCAGTAACCTCTACCCAGAAACATGGAAAACAGTGTACACATCTGAAGACATAGACGCACGTAGCAGTAAACTTAAACTTGGAGCGTTCATAAACACCACATTTGTTGCAAAACGACATAGGGAGCGCCACAATAGTCGTAAATATGTACCCGCCAAAACAAATGACGCATATGCATTAATGTTGTGGAGTTGTGCTTCAAGAGAAACGCGTGATATTATCAGTTTGTGAATACAATTTGAAACCAAGGTGCAGGATGCCTTTCGTAACAAAATACACTTCGACCTATTTGCCTGTGCGATAGAGGCCCAAATGTTGTTAAACAATTGTTATTTATAACTTAACTTTCAGTAAAAAAACTAGCTTTTATGTATTATTGCTTGAATAATGCTTCCTTATTAAATAATCTCTGTATTACAGTTTGGCATCTATATAATATATTGATGGCAATAATTAATATAGCGAAGTTTGTTGCGCTCAGTGAATAATTTTTATCCAGAATAACGCTGTCTAAATTGGACTCCGCGGTTTTTCCTGTTTCACTATTTATCCATCTTAATATCGAATATTTATGTTATCCATCTACCTCTGTATCGATTTGTAGTGAAGCATGATGTCAGATTACCAATGTTCAGTCCGAGCAAAACTGCTGTCAACACATGGTATTGTCGCCTGTTATTCGAAGTCGTCAGGAACATAAAATAAAAAGCAGATGAACACTTTGAAGTACACCGAAATGCGTAGCAGTAGCGGAGCGGCGTTCTTCAAACAGTTCTGCAGTAATTTATTGTTGTGCATTTTAACACGTTCATACACAACTTGGAAGTAACTCACCGCGTAGTTGTTGATGTACTGGCTGCCATGGACAGGATCAACACTACCGACGCCACGCCTGCTGAGGACCAAAATGTCAACTGGTTATCATCCAGTACGAGGTGACAAGGCAACATTTGTTTAAGTTTCTGTAGGCTTCACAGCATCGTTATTATATGAACAAATACATAATGTTATTGCTTAACTGATCACAGTTAAAACTTGAATTAAATGTGTTCGTTACGTACTAAATACGCAAACATAAAAAAAGCACGAAGAAATAAATAAAACGCTCACATAAACACACTTTTATTCACACAACAGTATATGCACACACAACAACAAATACACACGCATACACGTACACGCACACGCGCACGCGCTCGCGCACGCGCACGCACACGCACACGCACACGCACACGCACACGCATACGCACACGCACACGGTCACGCTCACTCACACGCATTCACACACTCATCCGCACCAGCACCCGCACACTCACATGTACACGCAAATACGCCCGCACAATCACACTCATGCCTAACCGCACACGCGCATACGTAAGCACATGCACATACATTAGCCCCTACATATACGGAGACGGCAAAGGCACAGGCACAGGCACAGGCACAGGCACAGGCACAGGCACAGGCACAGGCACAGGCACAGGCACAGGCACAGGCACAGGCACAGGCACAGGCACAGGCACAGGCACAGGCACAGGCAATGACATTGGCGTAAGCATAATAATAGGTCATAACATTTCGCCAAAGGATTTCTCCTATATAAACAGTCACAGTAAATAAATACGTTTTCATTGATGACACGACAATCTGGTAGATGTATAATCACACAACTTCGACCACATATAAAATGTTATCTCCATTAAGACACACACACACACATACACACACACACACACACACACACACACACACACACACACACACACACACACACACACACACACACACACACACTCAGATACACACGTTAAGCAACAACAGAAGAAGCTGTGTAGTTGGTCAGACAAAAATGGTGAATTGCAATCGTCAAAAACACAATATATCTTGTCACCTTATTCGGTGTGAACAACAGTTGACATTTTGTACCCATCTTGCGTAGGTTGACAGTGTAGGCCGTGACATAATCCATGAATTACTTACCAATTGCGCAGTGAACTTTTCCCAGGTTTTAGTCAAAGCTTAAAAACCAGTCTAAATATAGGTGTATGTAGCAGGATATATCAAAGTACTCATATTGTTTCTGTTCTCGACACTTCTACCACGAAAAACATATATAACAGTTGTAAGATGCAGTTTATATATATAGTATACAGTATATATATATATATATATATATATATATATATATATATATATATATATATATATATATATATATCTCTCTCTCTCTCTCTCTCTGAGAATGTGTGTGTTTGAGTTATGCAACAATAAACATGTATTCATCACGACGTATTAATCAAGCCACTGATGTCGATTCCTTATGCTGGGGAACTTCATGTAACGGGCGTTTTTGAGCGTGTGGGGTTCTCGTATGGAACTCAACGATGTACCAAAAGGCACACTTTGACGTGTTCATCAGTTCCAGTCAGGCGTTGGCGGGCTATTTAGTGAATGTGAGTGTGTGTGTGTGTGTGAGTGTGTGTGCGTGTGTGTATGTGTGCGTGTGTGTATGTGCCTGCGTGCGTGTGGTAAATGTGGTGCTGATCGTGGTAATGCAGATGTAAGGTTATGTGGTGGACGGTGTATAAATCTAATTGTACTAATTGAGATGTAGTCGGCTGCATTATTGCAGGCATGCATAACCAATCACTTGAATTAGGCTTTTCACGTTTACTGTCATTGGTTTCCGACGTCGGTTAACATTCTTATGTACATTTTCAATCATTCGTCGGGAATCATTGAAAATATTATGCATCATGACAATGACACAGACGAATTGTATGTGTTTCTCAAACCAGTCACACACGTGTGTGTCTTTTCTCACTAGCATTATTGGGTATATCGGCTTCTTAGTAGATAACATGAAATTACTATCGTATCCGCTATTCCAATCCGTTACCCATTCTGTATTACTTGTCACTTCTTATTGTAGTAATTAAATAACTTCTATTTCGCCTAAATCATTCTCAGAGTAATCTCAGAGTCGCATGAATACAATAACTATAATTTATTTATACATACACAAGCCTAACTATTGTTCTATGCATTTCCAAGATATCATCAAAGCAGCTGAGTTTAAACAATTGAATCAATGAGTGTGCACACAACATGTAGTGTTTGCATAAGGTACACCAGCAGGGTGTGAACCTGCCACACACAACACTGAAACGACATTACCATAAACTGTGCAAGTGAACACAGTGGTTAGACAAAGAACTAACAGTTATGCTACATTAAAACACTGTATACAGTGTAGTTGCATTTTAGACATATGGATATATATATATAGAAAACATTGTAAGATGTATGCCACTTAGTTTCTAATCCAATCATTTTGGCTGAATGAATTACTTTAGTGTACATTAAGAACCACTGAACAGGTAATTTTGGGGAATATCCTGTAACCTTGGTGAGGGGTGAGGGAATGTGTGAATCTTGACATTTCATAGCAAGACCAGAGCAGACACAGGGTGACATCTCAGTGACGTTCACACAGGTGACACAACACCATAAAACACAGGTTGACATTCATACACAACCATACGATACAGGATGTCATCTTGGTGATATAGATACAAACCATTCAAAACTGGGTGACATCTTGGTGAAATTACTACACCGGATGACATCTGTACAACACAGAGTGACTTCCACAACAATAGGGTGACACTCACTCAACACAGGGTGACATCCACACAACACAGGGTAACATATACACAAATCAGGGTGACTTCCACACAACACAGTGTGACATATACCCAGAACAAGTTGACATCCACACAACATAGATTGACATATACACAAATCAAGCTGACATCCAGGATAACATCCACACAGCAATGGGTGACATGAGACTGACATCTATACAACCCTGCATGACAAGTTGACAACCACACATTGTAATTCTTAAAACTACGAACACTAAAACAGATTATGTAGTTGACAAATATTGTGTATTTCACACGTGAATCCTGCATCATTTGTTAATCTTTAGTTACATATGCATTACTTCTTCTTATAAATCAAATTTGGTATGAAATTTGCAAGCAATCAACAGCAATAGAGTGAATGTTGCAAAGCATGTTGTTTCATTGCATCATTACAACATTAATTTCTGTGAAACACACACTACTCATTTCCTATGCCATTTAACACTTCCTTTACAACCTAAATATAACAACATGAATACTGATCGTACTGGATTCTGTTAAATTAATTGTAGTAGATCAAGTTTGAGACACCTTTCCAAATCTTTGCAATTCTCCTACGGATATGTCGGTGTCCTCTCAACACCTTCATCAGCGTTCGACTGCTGATTACTCGGTTGTCATGTGACTTTGTTGTTGGTTGTTATATGAAAACAATTCCATGAAAATCGCGGGGAGGTTGTACTCGGAATCGTAACTGATTACTGGCTGCCTATCTCTGATCTTGACCATCAGAAGTGATTCTCTCTGCCGAACACTGTTGCTTCTTATGTCCTTTGTTCACTCTGTGTTCTCCAACTCCTGTGAGTGGTCCCATGTTGGCTCAATGTTCTGTGAGATGTGCTTCTAGGGCTCTGCTTGTTCCCCCCCACATAGGTTTGTTGACAGTCCGGGCAAGCTATCTCATAGACTACACCGCACATATTCTTTTTGTCGGGTTTGTCTTTGGGGTTAACAACAATTGATCTGATGGTATTATACGGTTAGTGGTAAGTTTCCACCCCATGTGTGGAAGATGGTGGAGAGTTTCTCCAAGAGATTTCTCACATATGGTATCGGGATGTTTAGAATAAGGTTTGTTTGTTTTTCTGTGTTGACAATCTTTTCCTTTGTCATGACTGACATTAGAAAGAGGCAGCCAGCTATCAAACGAGAATTCGGGTACAACCTTCCCGCGATCTTCATGGACTTGCTGTCATGTGACCAAAAACAGAGTTACATGACGACGGAGTAATCAGCACTTGAACGCTGATGAAGATGTCAAGAGGACACCGAAAGCTCCATCAAGGATAATTGCAAGGATTCTGAAAGATATCTTAAGCTTGATGTACTACTATGAATACTGATATCGTGGAACACTTTCAATTTGGTACACCTCCAAGATTAGTTTCCAAGGATTTAAACACATCAAAAGTTACTGAAGTAATACTGCTATAAAGAAATGCATGTCTTTACCTCAAATTAAAGAAACTTACCTGTGACACAGGACATTCTGATCTTGACCCATAGAAACCCTACTGTGCCTGCCAGTTCAATGATCTGCAATATGCATACAGAGCTCAACATGTCTAAACATATCTACTTGACCAATGGAAAAGTATTCAATAATTCACTTCTCCCATGAATGACTAAATTTCAAATCCTATTTGTGTATAAGTCATTTAGTCTTTGTAAATTTAAATGACAAGAGTAACACAATTTGTTATAGACAGACAATGAACACTGCTGCGAAGGCTTTAACAACAAGTGTCCTGTGAGATGGTGACTACAATAGAAGTGTCATGGTGCGTCACTCACTTGTGGCGACTGTCACTGGTCTCGATGGAGAACTAAGCAGCTCAGCAAAAACGTTTCTGGCCGGCAGATTTTTGTTCTTTCTACTGCCTTGCAACACCTGGTGACATTTTGAACAGTGACATTTAGACAGCACCATACAACATAGGGTGACATCTCAGTGACATGTATACAACACCATACAACACAGGGTGATATTTCAGTGATATTTATACAACACGACACAACACAGGGTGACATCACAGTGACATTTATACAACACCATGCAACACAGGTAACATTTCAGTGAATTTATGCAACACTACACAACACGGGGTGAAATCTCAGTGACAGTTATACAACACTACACAACACATCATGTCATCTTGTTGACACTTATGCAACCCTACACAACAAAGGTAACATCTCAGTGACATTTACGAAACACTACACAACATATGGTGACACATCAGTGACAGTTATATAACTCCAAACAACACATGGTGACATCTTGTTGACACTCATACAACCCTACACAACACAGGGTCACAGCTCAGTGCCATTTACACAACACAGGTAACATTGCAGTGACATGTATACAACACCATACAACATAGGGTAACATCTCAGTGACATTTATACAACACAAACAACACAGGGTGAGATTTCAATGACATGTATACAACACTACAGAACACAGCGTAACATATCAGTGACATTTATACAACACTACACAACAAAGGTAACATCTCAGTTACATTTATGCAACACTACACAACAAAGGTAACATCTCAGTTACATTTATGCAACACTACACAACAAAGGTAGCATGTCAGTGACATTTATACAACACTACACAACAAAGGTAACATCTCAGTTACATTTATGCAACACTACACAACAAAGGTAACATCTCAGTGACATGTATACAACACTACACAACAAAGGTAACATCTCAGTTACATTTATGCAACACTACACAACAAAGGTAACATCTCAGTGACATTTATACAACACTACACAACAAAGGTAACATCTCAGTTACATTTATGCAACACTACACAACAAAGGTAACATCTCAGTGACATTTATACAACACCACACAACAAAGGTAACATCTCAGTGACATTTATACAACACTACACAACAAAGGTAACATCTCAGTGACATTTATACAACACTACACAACACAGGGTGACATCTCAGTGACAGCTATATAACACCAAGCAACACATGGTGACATCTTGTTGACACTCATACAACCCTACACAACACAGGGTGTCATCTCAGTGACAGACATTTATATAACACTATACAACACATGTTGACAACTCAGTGACATTTATACAACACCACACAACACAGGGTGACAGCTTAGTGACACTTATACAACACTACACACTGCAGGATAGCATCTCAGTGACATCTATACAACACCATACAAAACAGGGTGACGTCTTGCTGAAAACACATCACACAGAGTAACATCCACACAACACAGGGTGACATATACACAACACATGGGGACATCCACACAAAACAGGACAATATCCGGTTTGATGTAAGTTTTGGATGCTTCATTTTTTGCTCGTGTATTCACTACACTGGGACACGCAGTTTTTTCGGTGGAATATCAAGTACATTGGTGTGTGTGTGTGTGTGTGTGTGTGTGTGTGTGTGTGTGTGTGTGTGTGTGCGTGTGCGTGTGTGGGTGCGTGCGTGTGTGTGTGTGTAACATATACAGAGCTGCCAAGTCTCCCGATTTATCGGGTGATCTCCCGGTAATATAGCAAAATAAACCCAATCTCCCGATCTTCCGGTTTTGATTTGCAATCTACCGCAAAAGAATCGTTTTGTCTTTTTTACGCGTATTTTTCGATTTATTTTTTGCTGGCGCACCCTTTTGCCAGCTGTGAGTCATCTACGGTACACGGAAAGTGCCGAGAGCAGCCGAGCGGAGACTATAGAAGTATATCCAACCGCAGGGTCCGTGACCTGTTGGCATTCAATGTCAATTCAAGCAGCAGCTGCTACGCTATAAAACTTGACAGAGGCCTGGCAGATGGTGTCAGGAAGGCAGTCAGCAAGGCGAAAGCTGACCTTGCAGTAGCAAGAGCTGAAGAACACATGATGGAAATGAAGACGCTAGAAGAGCACATCTAGAAATGGACAGAAATGTAGTTCTGCTTGAACTATTTATTTTGTGACTGCTGTTTATAGCTAACATAAACTGTTACAAAACCACAACCATGTCCATTTTTATAATAGTGAAAGAATCTTGAAAGTATCTGTAAACCCCAATAAAAAATATAAATTAATTATACATCCACACATGAAAGTTTAAAATATAAAATATTATTATTTAAAATATAGTTCACTTTCGAAGAGTTATAGGTGCTAAATATAAGCAAAAACGGCAGAAAATCACGTATTTGGCATTCTCAATTACAATTTTTTCCGGGGGGGGGGGGGGGGGGCGCATGCCCCCGGACCTTCCTAGCATTCTCGGATGTATATTAAATAAAGTACATACTAAAATAATAATATAAAACATTTCATGGCTAATTATTACAAATATTTGAACTTGCAATAACATCATAATATCGGTTTGAACATTTTAACAAAACGATTGTGTTTTAATTATGATTA
Organism: Oasisia sp. SBJ-2009; assembly: GCA_964017155.1. NCBI lineage: Eukaryota > Metazoa > Annelida > Polychaeta > Sabellida > Siboglinidae > Oasisia > Oasisia sp. SBJ-2009. The sequence continues at coordinate 1,926,653 of OZ024867.1, forward strand.
TTTCCTGGTAGTATAACAAATAAAAAATCATAACCATGTGCTCAGATTTTCTACTGATTAGCTACTTGAATAAAGTAATCTGTGACGATATTACAGAAAATATCATGATTTAATGGCAATATACTGGTGGCGCCACCTGACGGAGTTCGCTGTGGCTGTAATGACTTGAAGAGGAAACCGCGTTATTTACTTACACATTTTGATTGATTTCAGGCATTAATGATTATGTTGTAATCACGTAGCAAGTGCATACGCCTAGTATAGGTGTAATATATGCACCATGCGAAGTTTGGTCATCGTGTCAACTATGTGACCATTTTGGTGGTTTTTTTGAGTTGCGGGTCTAAGGCTAATCCTAAGGCTAAACTGCAGCAAAGCCAAAGTACCGACAAAAGGTGGTAGAAACGCTTTGAAAACGCCCTAATCATTTAGGCCATTAAACTGGAACCCGGCATTAGATTTGGTGACGTTAACAATAACACTAGAACCAGAAAACAACTATTGTATCTGACGCATGTGTACACCACACTCCTGAAGCGAATGAATCATTGCTTGTTTTTACAAATTTTACTTCAGCCGCGCGCTGCGCCATTTTTGAAAGAGAAGAATATTGTTTAATATAAAGAAAAACGTACTTCTACGTAATAAAAGATTACCTACCCGTGTATGTCAACGCCAGGTACATACACTGTATACGATAACTGGCTGATTGATGTTAAATTATAGTAATTCGTTGTTGTATAAAATGTACTGCACGCTTGCGACACACTCACAAAAACACATTCGCTTACTAATTATTGCGCCATCTGGCGAATGCTTTCGCATGGATGATAGTTGTTTTATTGTCTACTAGATGGCAGTTTGATTATTTATAATCAATCAAATATTAGCGTTTATTTATTGCGCGACTAATGTTAGCCTGTTACGTTTCTTCGATAAAAGCAGAGAGCGTAAAGGGGAGAGATGTCACTCAGCCGGTGGCGTTTTGGATTTTGAACTGGTGGCGCACCAAGCGGCTGGGTGTCATGCGAGTTCATAAGCAAACCGGCGTGCTTTCATTCATTTGGTTAAAAAGCGATCGACTGCTCGTACGTTGACTTGGGGTGTGTGTGTGGGGGTGGGGGGGGGGATGGGGTGGACATGTAAAGATAAAACAATTATATTTTTATGCGCCAAATATATTGATTTTCAAAAATATATAATATTTTATGGTCAGTTCACGGCTACATTATGATAGGATTCATGAAATCTCAGATATGATCATTATGCCTGGTTCTTTCTTTACCATGTCCCCAGACAACCTCTCCCTGTCAGCTGAAGATATGCTGCAGTCAATAATTATGGCCATAGCCTGAAAGTGCATTTTAAAATTTGTTGAAATCTTCCGGTTTTATATATACATCTTGATACATGTACTGCCTGCCTATGGACACACAACTGGTCCATTGTAAATTTGAAAGGATGTATGTACAGTAAATTATGATGTAGCCCTAAGTGTCTTTTTCTACTACTTTCAATCTTTGTATTCTAGTCATATTTACTTCTTGTTTTGGTACACATGATGTTTAACATCTCACCTAAACATGCTAAATCTACACCCGCCCAAATTGCCAACACTATCATATATGCCTCCCTGTGGTTTATGTGTTCCTCTATTTTAACACTTTGTCATACAGTTGTGTGTGCGTTAAATGATGTGTCTATTCCTAGTCATATTCATAACTTGTTTTCATGATGTTTAAGTTGTATTTTTTTACACCATTGCATACTTTTGTATTTTTAATGTCTGAAGGCTTCACCTCAACAGTTTTATTACTGAACGTGGATTCCTTAATAAATCAATCAATCAATATAATTCAGTTCAGACAGTTACTGTCCAATCCCAATTTTTAGAAATATTTCATTCCTATTCTGAAACAGATAAAAAACATGAACACAAAAGACATGGGTACAATAATACATTTATTGTAGGCATTAATAGCATGGGTACAGATATTAAAGTTAGTATACACTTCAAATGAGCCCAAAAACATGCCAATTTGGTTTGATTTGCCAACATTTGCAGAAAGTATTCAACATCATCTTTCATTTATCAAATACATATCATTTTGTAATCAAGCCACTTCAAATGAGTTTTTTTTTTTGACACACGTCTACAAATAAATAATGTCTGCACATGTCCATCTATGTTTAGAATTAATGTAATTTCGCAGATGAAAGATGCATATGATACATACAACCTGTGCTGTATATTGATACATGATAGTCATGTGCCACACAAAAAGTAAAAGAATATGTGCCAGTATTAAAATGTCAATACATTGTTAGCTACATGTACATTTGTTCACAATATTCATTATAGTTAGTCTTCAGTTTCATTGAATTTGTATAGTTTGCAATTCATATCGTGTGACTGCAAAATATAGCCAAAATGTTGGTTGCCATTTACAATATTTAGTGTCCAAATGACATACATAATTATTTCGGTGTTCTCACAAAAACGTTACAATTATTGAAACATACTAATGTTATCAGTTGATTATGTAAAACACCTGTATAACCCCTCTTATACCTTAGTCCAGCCAGGGCTATATGTATACTGTATGGTGATGTACTATATATCTAGTCAACTGTCTCAAGCAATTTACAACAATACAATCATCTGGTCTGACATGAATATAATCAAGAACATTGATTTTACCAGGACTGAAGTATCGTGCTCAACTACATGCTCAGAAGATGAAGTTCTATCCTTGGGGGACTTGCTTTTTTTCTGGCGATCTGATTGATTGCAGCTGAATAACGTGTGAACTGCATCCCATACCAGCTTGTCACGGCTGTTGGCATTCATAAACTGTGACTCGGTGAAGTATTTAGCGCACATCCGGCAGTTGTTATAGAGATACCCGCAGTATCTTTTCAACAGATCTTCCCTTCTAGAGTTTATAACCCATCGCTTACTCCTGAAATAAGAAGTGCAAAAACATTGAATTACAGCCAGCATTACACATTTATTGCTAATATTTTGCCAAGGCACCTATTCTATTATCTAGAATTTAGATACACCATGTACATGAACAAGGACAAGTAGGCCAGTCTGGACACATGATACAGTGTCAGTGATATTTACTCTTAGTTCAGCCCACCACAAGATCAACTGGGACATACTGTTAATTTATTGTCATTGATAACCACCCCCCCCCCGCCCACGACAGTACTATTACTTGGCCCAACTACTACTAAACCCGTCCCAGCCATACGGAGTGTTTTTGTTTACATCACCAGCTGACATCCAGTCTGACACTGACTGGGGGGGGGGGGGGCGTGTCGAGGCGTTGCATTTATGCATTTATGTGTGTTATGCATGGTATTTCTTTTTAGTTTGTATTGATTTAATGCCTACCTGTCTTTATCTTTCGGGAATCTGAAGAATGAAAGCTCTGCGTTGACGCTTTTGTTGTTGCTGCAGCCAAAGGCTGAGCAAAACGAACCGCCGTGACTGGCGTACGACGTGTTGATCTGACTTTTGCAACCCAGCCGCTTGGTTCGCTGCGGTCTATGTTTTAAAAATGGCGTCCAATGGGAAACAGCGCATGTGATTGGTCTTCCTTTAATTGTCTTTGATAAAAGCAAAGACAATGGACCTTGTGCATTATAGCGAGGGAATTCCCTCCGCAATGCATTATGGATATTTTGTACTCGTCAAAAGTGTGTTGTGCCGCCATTATCCCATGTTAAAAGGCCTGTGTTTTTCGTGTGTCTCGCAAGATCTGGCTATATCACAAACTGGCTACCTAACAAGAAAATGTAGTGAAAAAGACTTCACGGCATATCATCAAAGTGTGTGAATCCGTCATCAATGAGCGCCGCAACTTATTATATTACTGGTTATGCCATACTATTTGATAGCAAGATTCTCGTTGAAATCAACTTGTGAAGTCACGCGTCTGTCGCCAGGTTTGACAGCGCCTTCATCTTCGACTTTTGTGTGCAGCTGCGTTTGCCATGTTTTAGTTGTTATAATTATATGATTAACTTGATGTGTAGAACCTTATTGTATAAAAATGTGTCGCTTGAGGCAATTTTAGTTATGTGTACCACAGCCTTGGCTAGGGCTAGGCTAATTAAGCCTAACTAACGTAAAGACCCGCAATCGTAATCATGGACGGTCATTGACATAGGTCATAGTCATGGCCCGGGGTAAAGCAGGCTGTTATGTATCATCGTAATAACACAAGGAAATCTTCTGCCAGATCCAAAATCCGTGTCATTTAAGATTATTCAAGGGCAGACAACACGCACGGTTTTTTGACATGGGCGTTTCGAGATTTAGAATTTGTTACTTTCATAGCTTGTATTGCAGGTACTGTTTGGTTTATGATAATTTATTATATATATTATATATATATATATATATATATATATATATATATATATATATATATATATATATATATATATATATATATATCTGCTGTAGATTGAGCAAAAAAATTGATAAATATTTCAGGTATTTGTGTTCTATCCACATCTTGACAGAATGTCATCACTGGTAAAAAATTGACATTTTGGTACAAAGTTAATTGAGGAAGATGTAACTTGTATATAATTGGACATGCCAGAATAATGTTTTAGCAAAAGTAAGACTATGTAAACATTTCAAATATGTGTTCTACCACATTCTTACAGAATATCATCACTGGGAGAGATTGACGTTTTAGATGTAAGAGGTGAAAAATTGTAAATGCCAAATGTGGAGGATAATCTTCCGGATGACCTGTGTAGGTAACTACGCCCACGTGGATTGTCTGCCTCGATGTCTGAATCAAAAGCACGTCTCGTGAAAAGGTAACTAAGGAAAATATCTTGTAAACCAATACCGTTCTCTATCTGTCAGTATGTTTGTGGAGCCATATCACCAATAATTTTGCTTATATGGGATTTCAAAGGGGGTTTTTAGTCATTACATTACACTCACAATGCTTCATATTCACCTTTTTATGCAATTAATCCTCCCACAATTTTATTCAAGGCTATATACTAATCAATATAGTGAGTCAGTGACTCTAAGCTTTTATGTTGCAGTTACTTACACTTACAATACTTTTGCATACATTATAGCTATAATAAGTTTACAGATGCATTATGTTAATGTGATGTTTCAGAGTGAAATGTCTCATGACCAATGGCTTTTCTAAATACATTGTTGATCCGGACTTTAGATTATGGTTATGTGGATGACAAAATACCTAAGGTCACTTTTCCAGCATTTTACAACTCCTTCAGATATCCCGCATATATTTAACTATTCACACATGTTTGCATATCTGATGAAGAGAGAAGTGATTGTTTTATCAGCAGATGAAGTTGTTATCGATAATGTCATGTTGCCAGTGGCAGAAAAATCACTGCGGAGTGTATGTGTGTGGCAGGGTGTTGAGGCAAATGCAACCATGTAGGAGCGAGAATGACAGATGAAGACTAGCTGCAGATCATTGGTGAGACAATGTGAAAGTATACTATCCATAATAATTACACTGATCATGGTTTTTCTAAGATACTGAATGAAAATATACTACAAGGATTAATGAATACATTTATTTGATTTGTAAATATATATATATATATATATATATATATATATATAAGAAAGTAATTTTGCAATTTAGGAATGTATAGTATTTCTATTTAAATACGTTTATAAAGTATTAATAATATCCTAATAATTTCAAATACTTTAGTAGTCGCCGTACTCATCTAGAGGTATCCTCGATTGCTATATATTTATATATACAATGGAAATCAAATAAACATATTCAGTAATCCTTGTAGTATATTTTCATTCAGCATCTTAGAAACTTAGAAAAACCATGATCAGTATAATTATTACGGATAGTATACTTTCACATTGTCTCACCAATGGTCTGGGGCTTTGTCCTCTTTTGCTTGTTCTAGAGGGCAGATGCCATTGTTGAGGTTGTCCTGTGCAGCTAGTCTTCATCTGTGATTCTCGGAACGCAACTAGAGCAAACAAGATTGCTCCTACATGGTTGCATTTGCTTCCACGCCCTGCCACACAAAGACACTCTGCAGTGGTGTTTCTGCCACTGGCAACATGACATTATCGATAATGACTCCATCTGCTGATAAAACAATCACTTCTCTCTTCATCAGACATTCATACATGTGTGTATAGTTAAATTTATGCGGGATATCTGAAAGAGTGTCTGTCCAGTTGTAAAATGCCGGTATAATGACGTTAGGTATTCTGTCATCCACATAACTTTGCACAATGTCATAAGCCAAAGCCCGGATCAACGATGTATTTAGAAAAGCTATTGGTCATGAGACATTTCACTTTGAAACATGCATACAGCTAGCAACACATTAATATAATGCATTTGTAAACGTATAGGTATAACGTATGCAAACATATTTAAGTGTAAGTAACTGCAACAGAAAAGGTTAGAGTCACTAGCTTACTGTATTGATTAGTATATAGCCTTGAATATAATTGTGGGATTAATTGCATAAAAAGTTGAATATGAAGCGTTGTCAATGTAACAACTACAAACTCCTATTTGAAACCCTATATAAGCAAAATTATTGGTGATATGGCTCCACAAATATACTGACAGATAGAGAACGGTATTGCTTTACAATATATTTTCCTTAGTTACGTTTTCACGAGACATGCTTTTGATTCAGACATCGAGGCAGACAACCCACCTGTGCATAGCCACCTGCGCAGGTCGTCCGGAAGATTATCCTCCACATTTGGCATTTCCAATTTCCCACCTTTTACATCTTCTTAACTAAAATGTCCATCTCTCCCAGTGATATTCTGTAAAAAAGTGGTAGAACATACATGCCTGAAATATTTACATAGTTTTACGTTTGCTAAAAAAATATTCTGGCATGTCCATTATATATATATTCCTCAATTATCTTTGTACCAAAATGTCAATTGTTTTCCTAGACCTAGTGATGACATTCTGTCAAGATGTGGACAGAACACACATACCTGAAATATTTAACAATGTTTTATTTTGCTCAATTTACAGGATATATATATATATATATATATATATATATATATATATATATATATATATATATATATATATATATTAGATATAATAAATTATCATAAACCAAACAGTACCTATAATACAAGTTATTAAAATGACAAATTCTAAATCTCGAAACGCCTACGTCAAAAATACCGTTCGTGTTATCTGCCCTTGAATAATCTTAAATGACATGGATTTTTGACCTGACAGAAGATGTCCTAGTTGTGTCATTATGAATATGATGCTACATAACAGTGAAATCAATATGATACTAAGCCACACTTTGATTCAATAATTTATAACAAATACATTTACGCAGATAATGGATTAATTTCATATGGGCCATATTTATCATCATATCTTGATTTTATTTTTGAAGCTGCCGGCTTTACGCCATGCCATGGGCATGGCCCATGCCCATCCATGATTTCGATTGTCACTGTGGCTGTGCCACTGCCAGACTGTGGGCCTTTTTTTTAGCTAGGCGCCTTAGCCTAGGCTTTGGAACATAATACTACAATTATACTTTAGAAAATTTCCCCAAGCGACACATTTCTATACAATAAGGTTCTACACATCAAGTTAATCCTATAATTATAACAACTAAGACGTATGGCAAACGCAGCTGCACAAAAAAGTCGAAGATGAAGGCACTGTCAAACCTGGCGGCAGACGCGTGACTTCACAAGTTGACTTCAACGAGAATTCTTGCTGTCAAATAGTATGGCATAACCAGTAATATAATAAGTTGCGGCGCTCTTTGATGACGGATTCACACACTTTGATTATATGCCGTGAAGGTTTTTTCACTACATTTTCTTGTTATGTAGTCAGTTTGTGATATAGCCAGGTCTTGCGAGACACCTGAAAAACACAGGCCTTTTAACATGGGATAATGGCGGCACAACAAACTTTTGACGAGTACAAAATGCACAATGCAATACGCCGGAAGGGCTTCCCCAGATAATGACGTCATAGTGCACAAGGTCCATTAAAGGAAGACCAATCACAAGCGCTGCTTTCCATTGGGCGCCATTTTTAAAACATAGACCGCAGCGAACCAAGCGGCTGGGTTGCAGAAGTCAGATCAACATGGCGTACGCCAGGCACGGCGATTCGTTTTGCTCAGCGTTTGGCTGCAGCAACAACAAAAGCGTCAACGCAGAGCTCTCATTCTTCAGATTCCCGAAAGATAAAGATAGGTAGGCATTAAATCAATACAAACTAAAAAGAAATACCATGCATAACACACTTAAATGCATAAATACAACGCCTCGACACGCCCCCCCCCCCCCTAGTCAGTGTCAGACTGGATGTCAGCTGGTGATGTAAACCAAAACACTCCGTATGGCTGGTACGGGTTTAGTAGTAGTTGGGGCAAATAATAGTACTGTCGTGGGCGGGGGGGGGGGGGGGTGGTTATCAATGACAATAAATTAACAGTATGCCCCAGCGGATCTTGTGGTGGGCTGAACTAAGAGTAAATATCACTGACACTGTATCATGTATCCAGACTGGCCTACTTGTCCTTGTTCATGTGCATGGTGTATCTAAATTCTAGATAATAGAATAGGTGCCTTGGCAAAATATTAGCAATAAATGTGTAATACTGGCTGTAATTCAATGTTTTTTTCTTATTTCAGGAGTAAGAGATGGGTTATAAACTCTAGAAGGGAAGATATGTTAAAACGAGACTGCGGGTATCTTTATAACAACTGCCGGATGTGCTCTAAACACTTTACCGAGTCACAGTTCATGAATGCTAACAGCCGTGACAAGCTGGTATGGGATGCAGTTCCCACATTATTCAGCTGCAATCAATCAGATCGCCAGAAAGAACGCAAGCCCCCCAAGGATAGAAATTCATTTTCTGAGCATGTAGTTGAGCAAGAAACTTCAGTCCTGGTAACATTCATGTCAGACCAGATGATTGTATTGTTGTAAATTGCTTGAGACAGTTGATTAGATAGTACATCACCAGGCATACAGTATGCATACAGCCCTGGCTGGACTAAGGTATAAGAGGGATGGCGCCGGTAGGCCTACTGGTGCAACCCCCATTATACCTTAGTCCAGCAAGGGCTATACATGTGTTTTACATAATCAACTGATAACATTAGTATGTTTCAATAATTGTAACGTTTTTGTGAGAACACCGAAATAATGCTGTATGTCATTTGGACACTAAATATTGTAAATGGCAACCAACATTTTGGCTATATTTTGCAGTCACACAAGCATGATCACAGTTACTACAGCACAGACAACGCTGATACATCGACCCCCTGCCCAATGGACACAAGTGACTTTGATTGTATAGCAAAGGTGAGTTTGGTGACAAGATCTGAGGCTGTCTGTTACAAGTGATATATATTGATATAGGTTTGTAATATATTACAAGTGATGCGTAAACTAATCCACATAATGAATGTTGTAAGAAAATATGAAATAAAACATGATATTAGTATGGTACAGTATTACAAAATCTAGCTATTTAAGGGAAAGGTTTTCTATGACGTATAAATCACTTAAATGTGCATATGATAAATATTAATACAAATTATGCACAATGATTGTTTGTCGGCGATATACATGTACAGTGTACATGCATTGTGATATATATTGTCACTTCAATGCAGAAAGTCGTTGAGCTCCAACAACATGTTAAAGGGATGGAAAAAGTCGTCCAGTCGCCTCCAGATCTGAATGCTGAACAGGTCATTGATGCAGCATTGAAGCTTGCGATGAAACCCACAACAACTGATTTTTTCCATGGCCAGTTGAAGAACTGCAACCGCAAGGACAAAGGCTAGTATTGAATACTGAATACAAGATTTACCACATATCCACTCTATTTTGGAATGCATGTAATGAATGCATATATGTAATTAAATTGGCAACATTGTGGTGAGCAGGTGTCTGATTGCATATTTTAGGACACAGATGAACTGTGAAAGACAAAGGCATAGCGCTCGGTTTTTTTTCAAAAGTCGGCAGGCGTACAGAACTGTCAGCTCGCTGTTCCTGATGCCATCAACTAGCACGCTGAATAGGTATAGATGAACATATATATATATATATATATATATATATATATATATATATATATATATATATATATATATATATATATAGCATGTGGTATGCAGGTATTGCAGTACCTCAGGTATTGCAATACCTCAGGGAGTTTGACGCCCCTGCTATGCAGAGTTGTAAACCACTGCCTTGTGGTATAGGTTCTTGTCAGAACCGAAGGCTAAGGGAGCAAACCCTAAACAGAAAACCATGTCACTGTGGCAGCATCAAGGGCGGTTTGTGTATGGAACTCCCAACATCTCTCGACCAGCCACTGCAGGGACAAATAGTTTGCGCCTGTCTTGACATGTTCTTGCCGGTGTGAGACCTCTATTTGTTCCCCGAGAGAGTGTCGCTAGTAACTTGCAAAAGCCAGCGGTACTTCAAAAGTGTTTGCTAGCAGCTTCCATGAAATGTACAACTGCACGAAACATGATACCGGATCGGCCGTCGCCCGGGTTACCAAGGACCGCGCTGCTCGACCTCATCTTCCGTCGACAGTGGAAAATCAGCTAGGAAGAAGAAGACAAAGAAGACAACTACTGACAATTGGACAATGGAACGACAGGACTCTCCTCGACCGAGAAGGAGCTAACCGACCAGAAAGACGTACGGCACTAGTAGCAATGGAACTTGCCAAATACAACATCGACATCGCCGCCCTATGTGAAACAAGGTTCTCAGAGTCTGGTAGTCTCGACGACTTGGAATACTCTTTCTTCTGGAGTGGCAAACCCGAAGGAGAAAGAAGGGAGGCCGGAGTGGGCTTTGCTATCAAAAAGGATATCATCACAAAGCTGACAGAAATGCCACGGCCAGTAAGTGACAGAATCATGACGATGAGACTACCTCTGAGCAAGGACACCTTTGCTACAATTATCAACGTGTATGCTCCGACAATGACAAACCCAGACGAAAACAAGGAGGCCTTCTACAACCAGCTCACAAGTGTGCTCAGGGGCATCCCTCATACCGATAAGCTACTGCTGATAGGAGATTTCAATGCGAGGATAGGAAGAGACAATGACAAGTGGCCCTTGGTCATGGGCAAACATGGGATTGGGAAATGCAACTCCAATGGCGAACTTCTACTGGCTCTGTGCTCTGAGTTCGAACTGATAGTGACGAACACCATGTTCAAGCAGAAGGATGAACGCAAGACCACCTGGATGCATCCTCGTTCCAAACACTGGCATATGATCGACTTCATCATCACGAGGTGTCGGGATAAGATGGACATCCACAGCACCCGAGCCATGCGTGGAGCAAACTGCTGGACCGATCACCAGATGCTGAGATCAAAAGTGGCTTTCAGAATACGACAAAAGCACAACAGGCAAGGGACAAATAAGCCGACCAAGCTCAACACTGCAAAACTAAGTACCATCAGCCATAGGGAGAGTTTTGAGCAGGAGATGGACAGTGCTCTCGCCCACTGGGAGGAGAAGGAAAACTCAACACCAGACGAGGAATGGGCAGCTCTGCAGCAGGTTGTGTACAACACAGCCAAGACATATCTTGGCAAGCCAGACAGAAAACACCAGGACTGGTTCGACCCCAACGACCAGGAGCTACAGACTCTTATGAGCAGAAGAGATCAAGCCCACCAGAGAGTGTTGCAAACCAGGAGCACTAGATCCACCACTGCAGCATACAAAGATGCCTGCAGACTGCTACAAAAACACACCCGTGCACTGAAGTCGGACTGGTGGGAAAGGAAAGCAGTGGAGCTGCAGAGAGCTGCCGACAGTAACAACATGAAGGGCTTCTACAATGGACTGAAGGAAGTGTGGGGACCCAAAAAGAAGGGACCTGTTCAACTAAAATCAACAGACGGAATGGAAACCTTCTCTGACAGCAAGAGAGTTGTGGCAAGATGGAGTGAACACTTCCAGAAGCTACTCAACGTCCCTGGCGACATAGATCACGAAGCTCTGGACAACATCCCGCAGCGCATTACCAAGACAAGCCTTGATGAGATTCCAACTATGGATGAGATGGCTAGAGCAATCGCCAGCCTGAAAGATGGCAAAGCACCTGGAGGAAATGGAATTCCTGCAGAAGTATGGAAGCACGGAGGAGACAATCTGTTCAGCAGACTGCACCAACTAATCACCAATGCCTGGGAGATGGGTTCTGTACCACAAGCATGGAAGGATGCAAGCATTATAACCATCTACAAGAAAGGTGATCGAACAGACTGTGGGAACTATAGAGGAATCTCTCTTCTTTCCATAGCAGGCAAGATCTTCGCCAGGATCCTCCTCAACAGACTATCTACCCACCTAACACCAGAGGTAGTTCCGGAGACACAATGTGGCTTCAGAGGTAACCGGAGCACCGTGGATATGATATTTTGTCTCCGACAACTACAAGAAAAGTGCATTGAGCAGGACCGACCATTGTACATGGTATTTGTCGACTTCAGTAAGGCGTTCGATACAGTTGGGAGGACCGGACTATGGCAGCTACTGAAGAAGTATGGCTGCCCAGAGAAGTTCACAACAATAATCGAGGCACTACATACCGGAATGATGGCGACTGTTAATGTTGGAGGGGAAGTCTCGGAATCGTTCAGGGTCACAAATGGGGTCAAGCAAGGCTGTGTACTGGCGCCCACGCTCTTTTCCATCTTCCTATCAGCAATGCTCGACAATGCTTTCCGAGACATGGGGGATGGCATCTACATACAGTCCAGACAGAGCGCTGACCTATTCAACGTCGCACACTTCAGAGCGAAGACCAAGACTACACGGATACTGATGAGGGAGCTACTATTCGCAGATGACAGTGCACTGGTTGCACACTCTGCTGAAGAGATGCAGAAAATAGTGGATGCTTTTTCCAATGCGTCAAAGAAGTTCGGCCTGAAGATTAACATCAAGAAGACCGAGGTGCTGTACCAACCCAACTCTACAAGAACCCGAGAGGAGGATATCATGGTTGATGGAAACAAGCTGAACTCTGTTATGGAATTCACCTACCTCGGAAGCACTATATCAAGTGACGGATGCATTGACGATGAAATACAGAGGAGGATGGCCAAGGCTAGTGCATCTTTCGGCCGACTACGCCAGAGACTCTGGAACAACCACCATGTGTCCATGCGGGTTAAAGGCAAGATATACCGTGCAATTGTGCTGTCCACCCTCCTATACGGAGCCGAGGCATGGACAGTGTACAGACGACAGGTGAAAAAGTTGCATGCCTTCATGATGCGACATCTGCGTTCGATCATGAGGATAACCTGGATGGACAAAGTGACAAACAAGGAAATACTCGAACGGACAGGGCTGCCATCTATGGAAGATCTTCTGATCAGAAAGAATCTCCGGTGGACTGGACACCTCATGAGGATGTCATCAGACAGGCTACCGAAGCAGGTTCTCTACTCTCAACTGTCTTCTGGTCACAGAAAGAGAGGGCGCCCTCGTCTCCGGTTCAAAGATACCATCAAGAGAAACCTGAAGCTGAGAGACATAAAGATCGACTCCTGGACATCACTCTCACAGCAGAGAGACAAATGAAGAGCAAGAGTCAAGTGATGGAAGCAGTCTTTGTCGCTTCGCGACCGACAGCATGATGATATATAGCATGTGCTGTTGTTAATAAGATCACATGACCTTTTATTTGGTATTGGCTACAGGCTTCACAAAGACAATTTTGTGTACACAGACATACATTTCACAGATCTTTGTTAAGGCTACTTATTTGGTAAACAAACTATATGTTTGTCATTTCCCCACATTTAGTAATATGAAGCGCCTTAAATTGACTGTTGGATAATCAACCCCTATAAATTCTCTTGTTATTTGCTTCTCTGTTTATTCTAAAGATGTAGGACTTGTTATCACTGCACAGGTTCGTACGAGGTGTTCCTGTGTGTCCTGGCATAAACACAAACACATTTCGCCTGTTGAGCATCAAAACGCGTTCATTGACAGACCTGGCTAAGCACTGTATCGTCACGTTCGATGAGATGAGTATCAAGGAGGAGCTGAAGTATGACCCACATCATGACGAAGTAGATGGGCTCGTACACATCCTTGAACGCCGACCAACTGCCTGCAACCAGGCACTAGCATTCATGGTGCGAGGGCTCGCTAGCAATTGGAAGCAACCCCTTGCATACTATTTCAGTGAAAACGCTGCCTCAGCTCAAGTCCTACAGGTAGTTTTGGGAATTGCAATTAAATAACCATTAGAAATATAGCAAGCACTAAAACTTCTGATGGCCCCAACATTTCTCACTCCATTATCAATTAAATGTTTCAACAACAAAATTGTTTAAAAAAGTTGTATTTAATTAGCATGGCTTTAATTTTTGTCAGAATTTTTTGAAGTGACATTTTGGACTGAGAAAATGTAAGTTTTGTTCTTCACATTTCTATGTTTTGAGCAATTTCCAAGCAAAATAATAGAAAAAAGAATCCGTGCAAAATGTGTCAAAAAAATGTTGTTAAGAACTTAACACATTGTTCAGCAATTTTTTTTTTTTTTAAACTTTTTTGGCCATGAACTGGAAAACGCTTGTTGATTGAGAAGCAGTGCAAAGTCTAAAATCACTTTCTTCGTAATGATGATGGTCGCAAATACATAAGTGTTTTAATTTGTCAGTAGTCGGATTGCTCAAGTAGCTTGGAAATCACCTGAAACAAATTTTGCTATAAAATGGCGGGAGGTCCGAATTGTTCTCAAAATTGTGGCCATTTGATTATAATAAATATTTTAGCCAATCGTTATCTAGGTTACACTGTTTACGATCCTGGATGCCCTGTGTGGCATAGGCCTGACGCCAACTGCTGTCGTGTGCGATCAGGGATCGTGTAACCTATCTCTGTACCAACGTCTGGGAGTGACTCAGAGTGCACCGTTCTTCGAGGTAAATGGGAAGTCTAACTTAATTGAATGTCACATATTATTGTATACATATACTTTTCATATGACTGAGAAATTTAAACCTCGCAAACATGTTATTAAGTAGTAACGTAACAACCACATGGATATAAAAATAATAATCAACATTCAACAACAAAATTGTAGAATTTCCACATGTTCTAGTTTCAGCAGAAACGGATGTATGCAGTGCATGATGTCCCTCATATCTTGAAGAATATAAGGAACACCCTGAAAAAACAGGACATCGAATATACCAAGGGCAAGGTAGGGTTTTAAGTATTTGTATTTGACATTTAGGAATTGAAAGTATTTGTATTTAAATACTTTCCTAAAGTATTTGATATTTCAAATACTTTTTTAAATACTTTTTTCAAATGTGTATACTAATTGCAATTTTAAATAGTTCTTGATTGAATTATTAAAACTCAAGTAACTGTACATACTGTGTCTTGTCGCAATTTACTCAGGAATTACAGCCTAGTAAAGGCAATTAAGCCATCATATGAGCAGTCATTGAGGCAGTGGACCTTTGAGACCACTGTATAAGAAGGCTTGTTACAAGAAGCCACTGCCTCACTTGTCAGTTGTCACTGTGATGTAGTTAGCAACAACAAGACTCCCTTGCACTGTCTTATCAGTGTTTTCATGGTCCAGTTAATGAAACTGAACTGCCTGGTGACTGCCAGATGTGGTGACCAGCTATTGTTTCAAATATTTGCTTCAACTGTAGCCTGTGGCTTAAGAGAAGATGGTGGCTTCTCAAGTCAGGTGGTATCTTCGAAAACTGCTGAAAATCCGGTCAGTAGCACCACCGGCACCGAGTCCTACATCGATGACTACCTGACGAGCCCATGCATGACCGAAGACACAGATCCCCTCAGTTTCAGGAAACTGAATGAAAATAAATATCCAGCACTAGCAAAGTATTTCTTTGCATCCCTGCATCCTCGGCTACAGTTGAAAGGCTTTTCAGCATCGCTGGGAAGGTGTTTCGCCCAGAGAGATGTCGACTCACAGGCAACACTTTCCAGAAGCTGATGTTTCTGCGGTGTAACTCTGGGAAATAGTGAACTCGGCAAGAGTGAACACTGGACACTGGGCAGTAGCCAGATAGATACTAGACCACTGAATGTAACCAGATAACTTAGACAATAGCACTAAACTAGATGAACTGCTTGATATATCGTTTTGTTTCTTTTACCTATATAGTAATATATCCTGAAAATGAAAAGTATTTGAAAAAGAATTTGAAATACTTTTCAAAAGTATTTGTATTTAAATACATTTGCATTTAAAAGTATTTGTATTTGAATCCCTCAAAAGTATTTGTATTTAAATACATTTCAATGTCTGATTGATTGACTCATTGAAAGATGATTTCAGAGTAATTTGGTAATTATATTGCAGTTTTTAACGTTTACATGGACATATAAACCTTTTACCATAATGACTTAGCATTACCGGTAGTCATAATTGATTCGCACGTTAATAGTAATAGTTTACAAACGAATGAAATTCTGATGTAAATATTTCATTACAGGTCAATCAGGCTGCTCAAGTCTGCTCGCACTCAGTGTATGCCGGCATACAAACCTTGGTTGCGCTTGACAGGATGTCGGCGGAAGCGGCAGAGGCGGCGTGCTTTCTTAAGGATGTCAACGACGTCTTCGACTTCCTCAATGTGCGATCCGTCAAAGGGGATAAAGTGAACAAGCCACTAACAGCTGCACATGAAGACATCGACAAGCTGCATGCATTCCGTGATAAAGTGAGTCTTTGGCGGACCAAGGACAAACAAAAACAGCAGCCTTGCTTTCAGGCCCTTGTGCAATCACTGAATGCCACGGAACTCATTCTTCAGGATTTGGTGAAGAACGGGGCGTTCACGTACTTGTTAACTGGCCGTATTAATCAGGACTGTATTGAGAACTTTTTCTCACAAGTTCGTGGCCGGGGTGGTCATCGCGTGAACCCGTCGTCCAGAGAGTTCAAGTTCGCGTTCCGAGCCCTTTCCACCAACACGTTCATGACTCCTGTCCATGGTGCCAACTGTATGAATGACAAGGACGAGCTGCTGATATCTTTGAGTGATTTGAGCAGAAGTTCAATAAGTCAAAAAAATAAAGATGTTGATGTCGATATTGATGTCGATGAGAGAGTAGGTAAACGTACACAAGTGTGTAATGTAATGCCAAATGCACTTGTTGACGTAATAGAAGATTTCCAACTGTCCTCTACTGTTACAAATATCGTAAACTATATTGGTGGATATATTGTAAGGAAAATAAAACTGGAAACAAAATGTCCAGACTGCATGTCCAAGTTAACCAGTAACAGCTCAATTGTTGAAGAATCAAATTTGTTGTGTCACTTCAAGGCTTATAAGCATGATACCAAGTCGGCATTTGGGTCTCTGATTGTACCATCACCATGTCTGTCCAGGTATTTGCAGCGGGTAGAAAGTGGCTTCCAGAAGCACATGCCAAAAATGTTGTGTGCAACAAAACTTATGGCAACTTTGGTAGTCACACTCCAGGAGACCATTCCATTCAGGATCTTGCATTTCTGTAAACATCACAACAGTGGTGACTTCGCCAAGTCCATCTTGGGGTGCTATATACGTTGCAGGCTACATTACTATTTCAAGTTTGAGACCAGAGCTTTGATCCAAAAGAAGGTCAAGAAGACCAGAAAGTTGCAAATACTGAAGCATAAGTAATTAAGTGTTGGTATACATGGCATACATTCATATGAAGCTGTGATGTCACAGCATACCGGTCTTAAAGATGACTTTGCCTTGGACATATTATATTGCATTGCTAGCATAGTCACATCTTTACTCAGTGCACTTGTCTTGAACTGGAAACACTACTACGATAGAGACATTAAATGTCTCTTCTTTCACTTGCACAACAATTAATGCATTCTTGTATTTCTACGATATTGCCATGCATGCACTTGTTTGCAGTGCTTGTATACGACGTGTACAGTGCCTATGCGTATATGTTGTATTGTTGTATTGTTGCATTGTGAAGAAAAAAAAACACCAAAAAAATACGCCAGTTGTGGTGACAGTGGAGAAAAGAAAAAAGAAAATACAAAAAAAATACGCCAGTTGTGGTGCCAGTGGAGAAAAGAAAAAAGAAAATACCAAAAAAATACGCCAGTTGTGGTGACAGTGGAGAAAAGAAAAAAGAAAAAACAAAAAAAATACGCCAGTTGTGGTGACAGTGGAGAAAAGAAAAAGAAAATACCAAAAAGATACGCCAGTTGTGGTGACAGTGGAGAAAAGAAAAAAGAAAAAACCAAAAAATACGCCAGTTGTGGTGACAGTGGAGAAAAGAAAAAAGAAAATACCAAAAAAATACGCCAGTTGTGGTGACAGTGGAGAAAAGAAAAAGAAAATACCAAAAAAATACGCCAGTTGTGGTGACAGTGGAGAAAAGAAAAAACAAAACAAATACGCCAGTTGTGGTGACAGTGGAGAAAAGAAAAAAGAAAATACCAAAAAAATACGCCAGTTGTGGTGACAGTGGAGAAAAGAAAAAGAAAATACCAAAAAAATACGCCAGTTGTGGTGACAGTGGAGAAAAGAAAAAAGAAAATACCAAAAAAATACGCCAGCAGTGGTGACAGTGAAAAGAGAGTGAAAACAAAAAACAAAAAAATGTATTACCTCATTGTCTTGTACGAGGGTTCAACTCCCTCCCGAGGTAAATTATACGATGGCCGGTGCAAAGTGGGCAAATCACCTCGTTGCCCCGCAAGACAATGAGTTAATTTCTAAACAGACAATCAATCGATCTATCCAATGCAATCAATATATGACTAGAATACAAAGATTGATAGTAGTAGAAAAAGACAATTAGGGCTACATCATAATTTACTGTACATACATCTTTTCAAATTTACAATGGACCAGTTGTGTGTCCATAGGCAGTACATGTATCAAGATGTATATATATAACCGGACAATTTCAACACATTTTAAAATGCACTTTCAGGCTATGGACATAATTATTGACTGCAGCATATATTCAGCTGACAGGGAGAGGTTGTCTGGGGACATGGTAAAGAAAGAACCAGGCATAATGATCATATCTGAGATTTCATGAATCCTATCATAATGTAGCCGTGAAATGACCATAAAATATTATATATTACTGAAAGTCAATATATTTGGCGCATAAATATATCAAATTTTTATCTTTACAAGTCCACCCCCACCACCACCCCCACACCCCAAGTCAACGTACGAGCAGTCGATCGCTTTTTAACCAAATGACTGAAAGCACGCCGGTTTGCTTACGAACTCGCATGACACCCAGCCGCTTGGTGCGCCACCAGTTCAAAATGGTACCGGCTGAGTGACATCTCTCCCCTCTACGCTCTCTGATAAAAGCAAAGACAATTAAACGAAGACCAACCACAAGCGCTGCTTTCCATTGGGCGCCATTTTTAAAACATAGACCGCAGAGAACCAAGCGGCTGGGTTGCAGAAGTCAGAGCAACATGGTGTACGCCAGGCACGGCGATTCGTTTTGCTCAGCGTTTGGCTGCAGCAACAACAAAAGCGTCAACGCAGAGCTCTCATTCTTCAGATTCCCGAAAGAGAAAGATAGGTAGGCATTAAATCAATACAAACTAAAAAGAAATACCATGCATAACACACTTAAATGCATAAATACAACGCCTCGACACGCCCCCCCCCCTAGTCAGTGTCAGACTGGATGTCAGCTGGTGATGTAAACCAAAACACTCGGTATGGCTGGGACGGGTTTAGTAGTAGTTGGGGCAAGTAATAGTACTGTCGTGGGCGGGGGGGGGGGGGGGGGGGGGGGGGGGTGGTTATCAATGACAATAAATTAACAGTATGCCCCAGCGGATCTTGTGGTGGGCTGAACTAAGAGTAAATATCACTTACACTGTATCATGTATCCAGACTGGCCTACTTGTACATGTAAATGTACATGGTGTATCTAAATTCTAGATAATATAATAGGTGCCTTGGCAAAATATTAGCAATAAATGTGTAATACTGGCTATAATTCAATGCTTTTTTCTTATTTCAGGAGTAAGAGATGGGTTATAAACTCTAGAAGGGAAGATATGTTAAAACGAGACTGCGGGTATCTTTATAACAACTGCCGGATGTGCTCTAAACACTTTACCGAGTCACAGTTCATGAATGCTAACAGCCGTGACAAGCTGGTATGGGATGCAGTTCCCACATTATTCAGCTGCAATCAATCAGATCGCCAGAAAGAACGCAAGCCCCCCAAGGATAGAACTTCATCTTCTGAGCATGTAGTTGAGCAAGAAACTTTAGTCCTGGTAAAATTCATGTCAGACCAGATGATTGTATTGTTGTAAATTGCTTGAGACAGTTGACTAGATAGTACATCACCAGGCATACAGTATACATATAGCCCTGGCTGGACTAAGGAATAAGAGGGGTGGCGCCGGTAGGCCTACTGGTGCAACCCCCATTATACCTTAGTCCAGCAAGGGCTATACATGTGTTTTACATAATCAACTGATAACATTAGTATGTTTCAATAATTGTAACGTTTTTGTGAGAACACCGAAATAATGCTATATGTCATTTGGACACTAAATATTGTAAATGGCAACCAACATTTTGGCTATATTTTGCAGTCACACAAGCATGATCACAGTTACTACAGCACAGACAACGCTGATACATCGACCCCCTGCCCAATGGACACAAGTGACTTTGATTGTATGGCAAAGGTAAGTTTGGTGACAAGATCTGAGGCTGTCTGCTACAAGTGATATATATTGATATAGGTTTGTAATATATTACAAGTGATGCGTAAACTAATCCACATAATGCATGTTGTAAGAAAATATGAAATAAAACATGATATTAGTATGGTACAGTATTACAAAATCTAGCTATTTAAGGGAAAGGTTTTCTATGACGTATACATCACTTACATGTGCATATGATAAATATTAATACAAATTATGCACAATGATTGTTTGTCGGCGATATACATGTACAGTGTACATGCATTGTGATATATATTGTCACTTCAATGCAGAAAGTCGTTGAGCTCCAACAACATGTTAATGGGATGGAAAAAGTCGTCCAGTCGCCTCCAGATCTGAATGCTGAACAGGTTATTGATGCAGCATTGAAGCTTGGGATGAAACCCACAACAGCTGATTTTTTCCATGGCCAGTTGAAGAACTGCAACCGCAAGGACAAAGGCTAGTATTAAATACTGAATACAAGATTTACCACATATCCACTCTATTTTGGAATGCATGTAATGAATGCATATATGTAATTAAATTGGCAACATTGTGGTGAGCAGGTGTCTGATTGCATATTTTAGGACACAGATGGACTGTGAAAGACAAAGGCATAGCGCTCGGTATTTTTTTCAAAAGTCGGCAGGCGTACAGAACTGTCAGCTCGCTGTTCCTGATGCCATCAACTAGCACGCTGAATAGGTATAGATGAACATATATATATATATATATATATATATATATATATATATATATATATATATATATATATATATATATATATAGCATGTGCTGTTGTTAATAAGATCACATGACCTTTTATTTGGTATTGGCTACAGGCTTCACAAAGACAATTTTGTGAACACAGACATACATTTCACAGATCTTTGTTAAGGCTACTTATTTGGTAAACAAACTATATGTTTGTCATTTCCCATTTAGTAATATGAAGCGCCTTAAATTGACTGTTGGATAATCAACCCCTATAAATTATCTTGTTATTTGCTTCTCTGTTTATTCTAAAGATGTAGGACTTGTTATCACTGCACAGGTTCGTACGAGGTGTTCCGGTGTGTCCTGGCATAAACACAAACACATTTCGCCTGTTGAGCATCAAAACGCGTTCAATGACAGACCTGGCTAAGCACTGTATCGTCACGTTCGATGAGATGAGTATCAAGAAGGAGCTGAAGTATGACCCACATCATGACGAAGTAGATGGGCTCGTACACATCCTTGAACGCCGACCAACTGCCTGCAACCAGGCACTAGCATTCATGGTGCGAGGGCTCGCTAGCAATTGGAAGCAACCCCTTGCATACTATTTCAGTGAAAACGCTGCCTCAGCTCAAGTCCTACAGGTAGTTTTGGGAATTGCAATTAAATAACCATTAGAAATATAGCAAGCACTAAAACTTCTGATGGCCCCAACATTTCTCACTCCATTACCAATTAAATGTTTCAACAACAAAATTGTTTTAAAAAGTTGTACTTAATTAGCATGGCTTTAATTTTTGTCAGAATTTTTTTAAGTGACATTTTGGACTGAGAAAATGTTTTAAGTTTTGTTCTTCACATTTCTATGTTTTGAGCAATTTCCAAGCAAAATAATAGAAAAAAGAATCCGTGCAAAATGTGTCAAAAAAATGTTGTTAAGAACTTAACACATTGTTCAGCAATTTTTTTTTTTTCAAACTTTTTTTGCCATGAACTGGAAAACGCTTGTTGATTGAGAAGCAGTGCAAAGTCTAAAATCACTTTCTTCGTAATGATGATGGTCGCAAATACATAAGTGTTTTAATTTGTCAGTAGTCGGATTGCTCAAGTAGCTTGGAAATCACCTGAAACAAATTTTGCTATAAAATGGCGGGAGGTCCGAATTGTTCTCAAAATTGTGGCCATTTGATTATAATAAATATTTTAGCCAATCGTTATCTAGGTTACACTGTTTGCGATCCTGGATGCCCTGTGTGGCATAGGCCTGACGCCAACTGCTGTCGTGTGCGATCAGGGATCGTGTAACCTATCTCTGTACCAACGTCTGGGAGTGACTCAGAGTGCACCGTTCTTCGAGGTAAATGGGAAGTCTAACTTAATTGAATGTCACATATTATTGTATACATATACTTTTCATATGACTGAGAAATTTAAACCTCGCAAACATGTTATTAAGTAGTAACGTAACAACCACATGGATATAAAAATAATAATCAACATTCAACAACAAAATTGTAGAATTTTCACATGTTCTAGTTTCAGCAGAAACGGATGTATGCAGTGCATGATGTCCCTCATATCTTGAAGAATATAAGGAACACCCTGAAAAAACAGGACATCGAATATACCAAGGGCAAGGTAGGTCTCAGGCTTATCGTTAAGCCTTTCTTTTTTAACTCCTTGAATTTGTCTATATTCGTGTTGGCAGTTGGCACAGTACCACACGTTTTCAGTCACAAATGAATATATATATAGCAGGTCTATCTGCATATTAAAATGTATACTAGTACTCTATGAATTGCTTTCAGCAAATTATATTCACTGTGACATTTAATGTAATTAGTAAAACTCGGCTCTACAAATATCACATTTTGTTTGAACAGTTGTTTTAATATATGCGATAACATTTTAGTTTTGTTCTTTTTCTTTAGTATTACAGTTGAAGTGATAATTTGAATTAAGAAGGATCACCATCATACTGGAAGGTAAATGACATATGTCCTTAACCATGTAACATTTTCACTTTATTTGCTGATTTGTTGTAATATTGTGAGTTGTGATCACTTTTATTTTTATGTTGTATTTTATCACTAATCGTGTATGAGAAGATATTTACGTTTCTACATTTAATATTGGGGGAAATGTATTATCAACGATATAGGGTCTTGTTTGCAGACTGCTTCGTGGAGTCATGTACACGAGTTCTATAAGTACGACTTACAACTGCCAGTCCGTTTGGCTCCAAAGCTCACGAACTCACACATCTGTCTGCCCCCCTTCACTCCTATGCGCGTAAGTTTTATTTAGGGACTAAATGCCATCTGATATTGATTGCAGACATGGGGTCAAATACATTTGTATTTGTATTTGAAAGTAATTAAATACTTTTTTTTAAGTACTTGTATTTGACATTTAGGAATTGAAAGTATTTGTATTTAAATACTTTCCTAAAGTATTTGATATTTCAAATACTTTTTCAAATACTTTTTTCAAATGTGTATACTAATTGCAATTTTAAATAGTTCTTGATTGAATTATTAAAACTCAAGTAACTGTACATACTGTGTCTTGTGGCAATTTACTCAGGAATTACAGCCTAGTAAAGGCAATTAAGCCATCATATGAGCAGTCATTGAGGCAGTGGACCTTTGAGACCACTGTATAAGAAGGCTTGTTACAAGAAGCCACTGCCTCACTTGTCAGTTGTCACTGTGATGTAGTTAGCAACAACAAGACTCCCTTGCACTGTCTTATCAGTGTTTTCATGGTCCAGTTAATGAAACTGAACTGCCTGGTGACTGCCAGATGTGGTGACCAGCTATTGTTTCAAATATTTGCTTCAACTGTAGCCTGTGGCTTAAGAGAAGATGGTGGCTTCTCAAGTCAGGTGGTATCTTCGAAAACTGCTGAAAATCCGGTCAGTAGCACCACCGGCACCGAGTCCTACATCGATGACTACCTGACGAGCCCATGCATGACCGAAGACACAGATCCCCTCAGTTTCAGGAAACTGAATGAAAATAAATATCCAGCACTAGCAAAGTATTTCTTTGCATCCCTGCATCCTCGGCTACAGTTGAAAGGCTTTTCAGCATCGCTGGGAAGGTGTTTCGCCCAGAGAGATGTCGACTCACAGGCAAC
Organism: Oasisia sp. SBJ-2009; assembly: GCA_964017155.1. Lineage (NCBI taxonomy): Eukaryota > Metazoa > Annelida > Polychaeta > Sabellida > Siboglinidae > Oasisia > Oasisia sp. SBJ-2009. The sequence continues at coordinate 1,951,339 of OZ024867.1, forward strand.
ACTTTCCAGAAGCTGATGTTTCTGCGGTGTAACTCTGGGAAATAGTGAACTCGGCAAGAGTGAACACTGGACACTGGGCAGTAGCCAGATAGATACTAGACCACTGAATGTAACCAGACAACTTAGACAATAGCACTAAACTAGATGAACTGCTTGATATATCGTTTTGTTTCTTTTACCTATATAGTAATATATCCTGAAAATGAAAAGTATTTGAAAAAGAATTTGAAATACTTTTCAAAAGTATTTGTATTTAAATACATTTGCATTTAAAAGTATTTGTATTTGAATCCCTCAAAAGTATTTGTATTTAAATACATTTCAATGTCTGATTGATTGACTCATTGAAAGATGATTTCAGAGTAATTTGGTAATTATATTGCAGTTTTTAACGTTTACATGGACATATAAACCTTTTACCATAATGACTTAGCATTACCGGTAGTCATAATTGATTCGCACGTTAATAGTAATAGTTTACAAACGAATGAAATTCTGATGTAAATATTTCATTACAGGTCAATCAGGCTGCTCAAGTCTGCTCGCACTCAGTGTATGCCGGCATACAAACCTTGGTTGCGCTTGACAGGATGTCGGCGGAAGCGGCAGAGACGGCGTGCTTTCTTAAGGATGTCAACGACGTCTTCGACTTCCTCAATGTGCGATCCGTCAAAGGGGATAAAGTGAACAAGCCACTAACAGCTGCACATGAAGACATCGACAAGCTGCATGCATTCCGTGATAAAGTGAGTCTTTGGCGGACCAAGGACAAACAAAAACAGCAGCCTTGCTTTCAGGCCCTTGTGCAATCACTGAATGCCACGGAACTCATTCTTCAGGATTTGGTGAAGAACGGGGCGTTCACGTACTTGTTAACTGGCCGTATTAATCAGGACTGTATTGAGAACTTTTTCTCACAAGTTCGTGGCCGGGGTGGTCATCGCGTGAACCCGTCGTCCAGAGAGTTCAAGTTCGCGTTCCGAGCCCTTTCCACCAACACGTTCATGACTCCTGTCCATGGTGCCAACTGTATGAATGACAAGGACGAGCTGCTGATATCTTTGAGTGATTTGAGCAGAAGTTCAATAAGTCAACAAAATAAAGATGTTGATGTCGATATTGATGTCGATGAGAGAGTAGGTAAACGTACACAAGTGTGTAATGTAATGCCAAATGCACTTGCTGACGTAATAGAAGATTTCCAACTGTCCTCTACTGTTACAAATATCGTAAACTATATTGGTGGATATATTGTAAGGAAAATAAAACTGGAAACAAAATGTCCAGACTGCATGTCCAAGTTAACCAGTAACAGCTCAATTGTTGAAGAATCAAATTTGTTGTGTCACTTCAAGGCTTATAAGCATGATACCAAGTCGGCATTTGGGTCTCTGATTGTACCATCACCATGTCTGTCCAGGTATTTGCAGCGGGTAGAAAGTGGCTTCCAGAAGCACATGCCAAAAATGTTGTGTGCAACAAAACTTATGGCAACTTTGGTAGTCACACTCCAGGAGACCATTCCATTCAGGATCTTGCATTTCTGTAAACATCACAACAGTGGTGACTTCGCCAAGTCCATCTTGGGGTGCTATATACGTTGCAGGCTACATTACTATTTCAAGTTTGAGACCAGAGCTTTGATCCAAAAGAAGGTCAAGAAGACCAGAAAGTTGCAAATACTGAAGCATAAGTAATTAAGTGTTGGTATACATGGCATACATTCATATGAAGCTGTGATGTCACAGCATACCGGTCTTAAAGATGACTTTGCCTTGGACATATTATATTGCATTGCTAGCATAGTCACATCTTTACTCAGTGCACTTGTCTTGAACTGGAAACACTACTACGATAGAGGCATTAAATGTCTCTTCTTTCACTTGCACAACAATTAATGCATTCTTGTATTTCTACGATATTGCCATGCATGCACTTGTTTGCAGTGCTTGTATACGACGTGTACAGTGCCTATGCGTATATGTTGTATTGTTGTATTGTTGCATTGTGAAGAAAAAAAAACACCAAACAAATACGCCAGTTGTGGTGACAGTGGAGAAAAGAAAAAAGAAAATACAAAAAAAATACGCCAGTTGTGGTGCCAGTGGAGAAAAGAAAAAAGAAAATACCAAAAAAATACGCCAGTTGTGGTGACAGTGGAGAAAAGAAAAAAGAAAAAACAAAAAAAATACGCCAGTTGTGGTGACAGTGGAGAAAAGAAAAAGAAAATACCAAAAAGATACGCCAGTTGTGGTGACAGTGGAGAAAAGAAAAAAGAAAAAACCAAAAAATACGCCAGTTGTGGTGACAGTGGAGAAAAGAAAAAAGAAAATACCAAAAAAATACGCCAGTTGTGGTGACAGTGGAGAAAAGAAAAAACAAAACAAATACGCCAGTTGTGGTGACAGTGGAGAAAAGAAAAAAGAAAATACCAAAAAAATACGCCAGTTGTGGTGACAGTGGAGAAAAGAAAAAGAAAATACCAAAAAAATACGCCAGTTGTGGTGACAGTGGAGAAAAGAAAAAAGAAAATACCAAAAAAATACGCCAGCAGTGGTGACAGTGAAAAGAGAGTGAAAACAAAAAACAAAAAAATGTATTACCTCATTGTCTTGTACGAGGGTTCAACTCCCTCCCGAGGTAAATTATGCGATGGCCGGTGCAAAGTGGGCAAATCACCTCGTTGCCCCGCAAGACAATGAGTTAATTTCTAATCAGACAATCAATCGATCTATCCAATGCAATCAATATATGACTAGAATACAAAGATTGATAGTAGTAGAAAAAGACAATTAGGGCTACATCATAATTTACTGTACATACATCTTTTCAAATTTACAATGGACCAGTTGTGTGTCCATAGGCAGTACATGTATCAAGATGTATATATATAACCGGAAAATTTCAACACATTTTAAAATGCACTTTCAGGCTATGGACATAATTATTGACTGCAGCATATATTCAGCTGACAGGGAGAGGTTGTCTGGGGACATGGTAAAGAAAGAACCAGGCATAATGATCATATCTGAGATTTCATGAATCCTATCATAATGTAGCCGTGAAATGACCATAAAATATTATATATTACTGAAAGTCAATATATTTGGCGCATAAATATATCAAATTTTTATCTTTACAAGTCCACCCCCACCACCACCCCCACACCCCAAGTCAACGTACGAGCAGTCGATCGCTTTTTAACCAAATGACTGAAAGCACGCCGGTTTGCTTACGAACTCGCATGACACCCAGCCGCTTGGTGCGCCACCAGTTCAAAATGGTACCGGCTGAGTGACATCTCTCCCCTCTACGCTCTCTGATAAAAGCAAAGACAATTAACCGAAGACCAATCACAAGCGCTGCTTTCCATTGGGCGCCATTTTTAAAACATAGACCGCAGAGAACCAAGCGGCTGGGTTGCAGAAGTCAGAGCAACATGGTGTACGCCAGGCACGGCGATTCGTTTTGCTCAGCGTTTGGCTGCAGCAACAACAAAAGCGTCAACGCAGAGCTCTCATTCTTCAGATTCCCGAAAGAGAAAGATAGGTAGGCATTAAATCAATACAAACTAAAAAGAAATACCATGCATAACACACTTAAATGCATAAATACAACGCCTCGACACGCCCCCCCCCCCCCCCCTAGTCAGTGTCAGACTGGATGTCAGCTGGTGATGTAAACCAAAACACTCGGTATGGCTGGGACGGGTTTAGTAGTAGTTGGGGCAAGTAATAGTACTGTCGTGGGCGGGGGGGGGGGGGTGGTTATCAATGACAATAAATTAACAGTATGCCCCAGCGGATCTTGTGGTGGGCTGAACTAAGAGTAAATATCACTTACACTGTATCATGTATCCAGACTGGCCTACTTGTACATGTAAATGTACATGGTGTATCTAAATTCTAGATAATATAATAGGTGCCTTGGCAAAATATTAGCAATAAATGTGTAATACTGGCTATAATTCAATGCTTTTTTCTTATTTCAGGAGTAAGAGATGGGTTATAAACTCTAGAAGGGAAGATATGTTAAAACGAGACTGCGGGTATCTTTATAACAACTGCCGGATGTGCTCTAAACACTTTACCGAGTCACAGTTCATGAATGCTAACAGCCGTGACAAGCTGGTATGGGATGCAGTTCCCACATTATTCAGCTGCAATCAATCAGATCGCCAGAAAGAACGCAAGCCCCCCAAGGATAGAACTTCATCTTCTGAGCATGTAGTTGAGCAAGAAACTTTAGTCCTGGTAAAATTCATGTCAGACCAGATGATTGTATTGTTGTAAATTGCTTGAGACAGTTGACTAGATAGTACATCACCAGGCATACAGTATACATATAGCCCTGGCTGGACTAAGGAATAAGAGGGGTGGCGCCGGTAGGCCTACTGGTGCAACCCCCATTATACCTTAGTCCAGCAAGGGCTATACATGTGTTTTACATAATCAACTGATAACATTAGTATGTTTCAATAATTGTAACGTTTTTGTGAGAACACCGAAATAATGCTATATGTCATTTGGACACTAAATATTGTAAATGGCAACCAACATTTTGGCTATATTTTGCAGTCACACAAGCATGATCACAGTTACTACAGCACAGACAACGCTGATACATCGACCCCCTGCCCAATGGACACAAGTGACTTTGATTGTATGGCAAAGGTAAGTTTGGTGACAAGATCTGAGGCTGTCTGCTACAAGTGATATATATTGATATAGGTTTGTAATATATTACAAGTGATGCGTAAACTAATCCACATAATGCATGTTGTAAGAAAATATGAAATAAAACATGATATTAGTATGGTACAGTATTACAAAATCTAGCTATTTAAGGGAAAGGTTTTCTATGACGTATACATCACTTACATGTGCATATGATAAATATTAATACAAATTATGCACAATGATTGTTTGTCGGCGATATACATGTACAGTGTACATGCATTGTGATATATATTGTCACTTCAATGCAGAAAGTCGTTGAGCTCCAACAACATGTTAATGGGATGGAAAAAGTCGTCCAGTCGCCTCCAGATCTGAATGCTGAACAGGTTATTGATGCAGCATTGAAGCTTGGGATGAAACCCACAACAGCTGATTTTTTCCATGGCCAGTTGAAGAACTGCAACCGCAAGGACAAAGGCTAGTATTAAATACTGAATACAAGATTTACCACATATCCACTCTATTTTGGAATGCATGTAATGAATGCATATATGTAATTAAATTGGCAACATTGTGGTGAGCAGGTGTCTGATTGCATATTTTAGGACACAGATGGACTGTGAAAGACAAAGGCATAGCGCTCGGTATTTTTTTCAAAAGTCGGCAGGCGTACAGAACTGTCAGCTCGCTGTTCCTGATGCCATCAACTAGCACGCTGAATAGGTATAGATGAACATATATATATATATATATATATATATATATATATATATATATATATATATATATATATATATATATATAGCATGTGCTGTTGTTAATAAGATCACATGACCTTTTATTTGGTATTGGCTACAGGCTTCACAAAGACAATTTTGTGTACACAGACATACATTTCACAGATCTTTGTTAAGGCTACTTATTTGGTAAACAAACTATATGTTTGTCATTTCCCATTTAGTAATATGAAGCGCCTTAAATTGACTGTTGGATAATCAACCCCTATAAATTCTCTTGTTATTTGCTTCTCTGTTTATTCTAAAGATGTAGGACTTGTTATCACTGCACAGGTTCGTACGAGGTGTTCCGGTGTGTCCTGGCATAAACACAAACACATTTCGCCTGTTGAGCATCAAAACGCGTTCAATGACAGACCTGGCTAAGCACTGTATCGTCACGTTCGATGAGATGAGTATCAAGAAGGAGCTGAAGTATGACCCACATCATGACGAAGTAGATGGGCTCGTACACATCCTTGAACGCCGACCAACTGCCTGCAACCAGGCACTAGCATTCATGGTGCGAGGGCTCGCTAGCAATTGGAAGCAACCCCTTGCATACTATTTCAGTGAAAACGCTGCCTCAGCTCAAGTCCTACAGGTAGTTTTGGGAATTGCAATTAAATAACCATTAGAAATATAGCAAGCACTAAAACTTCTGATGGCCCCAACATTTCTCACTCCATTACCAATTAAATGTTTCAACAACAAAATTGTTTTAAAAAGTTGTACTTAATTAGCATGGCTTTAATTTTTGTCAGAATTTTTTTAAGTGACATTTTGGACTGAGAAAATGTTTTAAGTTTTGTTCTTCACATTTCTATGTTTTGAGCAATTTCCAAGCAAAATAATAGAAAAAAGAATCCGTGCAAAATGTGTCAAAAAAATGTTGTTAAGAACTTAACACATTGTTCAGCAATTTTTTTTTTTTTTCAAACTTTTTTTGCCATGAACTGGAAAACGCTTGTTGATTGAGAAGCAGTGCAAAGTCTAAAATCACTTTCTTCGTAATGATGATGGTCGCAAATACATAAGTGTTTTAATTTGTCAGTAGTCGGATTGCTCAAGTAGCTTGGAAATCACCTGAAACAAATTTTGCTATAAAATGGCGGGAGGTCCGAATTGTTCTCAAAATTGTGGCCATTTGATTATAATAAATATTTTAGCCAATCGTTATCTAGGTTACACTGTTTGCGATCCTGGATGCCCTGTGTGGCATAGGCCTGACGCCAACTGCTGTCGTGTGCGATCAGGGATCGTGTAACCTATCTCTGTACCAACGTCTGGGAGTGACTCAGAGTGCACCGTTCTTCGAGGTAAATGGGAAGTCTAACTTAATTGAATGTCACATATTATTGTATACATATACTTTTCATATGACTGAGAAATTTAAACCTCGCAAACATGTTATTAAGTAGTAACGTAACAACCACATGGATATAAAAATAATAATCAACATTCAACAACAAAATTGTAGAATTTTCACATGTTCTAGTTTCAGCAGAAACGGATGTATGCAGTGCATGATGTCCCTCATATCTTGAAGAATATAAGGAACACCCTGAAAAAACAGGACATCGAATATACCAAGGGCAAGGTAGGTCTCAGGCTTATCGTTAAGCCTTTCTTTTTTAACTCCTTGAATTTGTCTATATTCGTGTTGGCAGTTGGCACAGTACCACACGTTTTCAGTCACAAATGAATATATATATAGCAGGTCTATCTGCATATTAAAATGTATACTAGTACTCTATGAATTGCTTTCAGCAAATTATATTCACTGTGACATTTAATGTAATTAGTAAAACTCGGCTCTACAAATATCACATTTTGTTTGAACAGTTGTTTTAATATATGCGATAACATTTTAGTTTTGTTCTTTTTCTTTAGTATTACAGTTGAAGTGATAATTTGAATTAAGAAGGATCACCATCATACTGGAAGGTAAATGACATATGTCCTTAACCATGTAACATTTTCACTTTATTTGCTGATTTGTTGTAATATTGTGAGTTGTGATCACTTTTATTTTTATGTTGTATTTTATCACTAATCGTGTATGAGAAGATATTTACGTTTCTACATTTAATATTGGGGGAAATGTCTTATCAACGATATAGGGTCTTGTTTGCAGACTGCTTCGTGGAGTCATGTACACGAGTTCTATAAGTACGACTTACAACTGCCAGTCCGTTTGGCTCCAAAGCTCACGAACTCACACATCTGTCTGCCCCCCTTCACTCCTATGCGCGTAAGTTTTATTTAGGGACTAAATGCCATCTGATATTGATTGCAGACATGGGGTCAAATACATTTGTATTTGTATTTGAAAGTAATTAAATACTTTTTTTTAAGTACTTGTATTTGACATTTAGGAATTGAAAGTATTTGTATTTAAATACTTTCCTAAAGTATTTGATATTTCAAATACTTTTTCAAATACTTTTTTCAAATGTGTATACTAATTGCAATTTTAAATAGTTCTTGATTGAATTATTAAAACTCAAGTAACTGTACATACTGTGTCTTGTGGCAATTTACTCAGGAATTACAGCCTAGTAAAGGCAATTAAGCCATCATATGAGCAGTCATTGAGGCAGTGGACCTTTGAGACCACTGTATAAGAAGGCTTGTTCCACTGCCTCACTTGTCAGTTGTCACTGTGATGTAGTTAGCAACAACAAGACTCCCTTGCACTGTCTTATCAGTGTTTTCATGGTCCAGTTAATGAAACTGAACTGCCTGGTGACTGCCAGATGTGGTGACCAGCTATTGTTTCAAATATTTGCTTCACCTGTAGCCTGTGGCTTAAGAGAAGATGGTGGCTTCTCAAGTCAGGTGGTATCTTCGAAAACTGCTGAAAATCCGGTCAGTAGCACCACCGGCACCGAGTCCTACATCGATGACTACCTGACGAGCCCATGCATGACCGAAGACACAGATCCCCTCAGTTTCAGGAAACTGAATGAAAATAAATATCCAGCACTAGCAAAGTATTTCTTTGCATCCCTGCATCCTCGGCTACAGTTGAAAGGCTTTTCAGCATCGCTGGGAAGGTGTTTCGCCCAGAGAGATGTCGACTCACAGGCAACACTTTCCAGAAGTTGATGTTTCTGCGGTGTAACTCTGGGAAATAGTGAACTCGGCAAGAGTGAACACTGGACACTGGGCAGTAGCCAGATAGATACTAGACCACTGAATGTAACCAGACAACTTAGACAATAGCACTAAACTAGATGAACTGCTTGATATATCGTTTTGTTTCTTTTACCTATATAGTAATATATCCTGAAAATGAAAAGTATTTGAAAAAGTATTTGAAATACTTTTCAAAAGTATTTGTATTTAAATACATTTGCATTTAAAGGTATTTGTATTTGAATCCCTCAAAAGTATTTGTATTTAAATACATTTCAATGTCTGATTGATTGACTCATTGAAAGATGATTTCAGAGTAATTTGGTAATTATATTGCAGTTTTTAACGTTTACATGGACATATAAACCTTTTACCATAATGACTTAGCATTACCGGTAGTCATAATTGATTCGCACGTTAATAGTAATAGTTTACAAACGAATGAAATTCTGATGTAAATATTTCATTACAGGTCAATCTGGCTGCTCAAGTCTGCTCGCACTCAGTGTATGCCGGCATACAAACCTTGGTTGCGCTTGACAGGTTGTCGGCGGAAGCGGCAGAGACGGCGTGCTTTCTTAAGGATGTCAACGACGTCTTCGACTTCCTCAATGTGCGATCCGTCAAAGGGGATAAAGTGAACAAGCCACTAACAGCTGCACATGAAGACATCGACAAGCTGCATGCATTCCGTGATAAAGTGAGTCTTTGGCGGACCAAGGACAAACAAAAACAGCAGCCTTGCTTTCAGACCCTTGTGCAATCACTGAATGTCACGGAACTAATTCTTCAGGATTTGGTGAAGAACGGGGCGTTCACGTACTTGTTAACTGGCCGTATTAATCAGGACTGTATTGAGAACTTTTTCTCACAAGTTCGTGGCCGGGGTGGTCATCGCGTGAACCCGTCGTCCAGAGAGTTCAAGTTCGCGTTCCGAGCCCTTTCCACCACCACGTTCATGACTCCTGTCCATGGTGCCAACTGTATGAATGACAAGGACGAGCAGCTGATATCTTTGAGTGATTTGAGCAGAAGTTCAATAAGTCAAAAAAATTAAGATGTTGATGTCGATATTGATGTCGATGAGAGAGTAGGTAAACGTACAAAAGTGTGTAATGTAATGCCAAATGCACTTGTTGACGTAATAGAAGATTTCCAACTGTCCTCTACTGTTACAAATATCGTAAACTATATTGGTGGATATATTGTAAGGAAAATAAAACTGGAAACAAAATGTCCAGACTTCATGTCCAAGTTAACCAGCAACAGCTCAATTGTTGAAGAATCAAATTTGTTGTGTCACTTCAAGGCTTATAAGCATGATACCAAGTCGGCATTTGGGTCTCTGATTGTACCATCACCATGTCTGTCCAGGTATTTGCAGCGGGTAGAAAGTGGCTTCCAGAAGCACATGCCAAAAATGTTGTGTGCAACAAAACTTATGGCAACTTTGGTAGTCACACTCCAGGAGACCATTCCATTCAGGATCTTGCATTTCTGTAAACATCACAACAGTGGTGACTTCGCCAAGTCCATCTTGGGGTGCTATATCCGTTGCAGGCTACATTACTATTTCAAGTTTGAGACCAGAGCTTTGATCCAAATGAAGGTCAAGAAGACCAGAAAGTTGCAAATACTGAAGCATAAGTAACTAAGTGTTGGTATACATGGTATACATTCATATGAAGCTGTGATGTCACAGCATACCGGTCTTAAAGATGACTTTGCCTTGGACATATTATATTGCATTGCTAGCATAGTCAAATCTTTACTCAGTGCACTTGTCTTGAACTGGAAACACTACTACGATAGAGACATTAAATGTCTCTTCTTTCACTTGCACAACAATTAATGCATTCTTGTATTTCTACGATATTGCCATGAATGCACTTGTTTGCAGTGCTTGTATACGACATGTACAGTGCCTATGCGTGTATGTTGTATTGTTGCATTGTTGCATTGTTGTAATGTGAAAAAAAAAAAAAAAAAAAATACGCCAGTTGTGGTGACAGTGGAGAAAAGAAAAAAGAAAATACCAAAAAAATACGCCAGTTGTGGTAACAGTGGAGAAAAGAAAAAAGAAAATACCAAAAAAATACGCCAGTTGTGGTGACAGTGGAGAAAAGAAAAAAGAAAAAACCAAAAAAATACGCCAGTTGTGGTGACAGTGGAGAAAAGAAAAAGAAAATACCAAAAAAATACGCCAGTTGGGGTGACAGTGGAGAAAAGAAAAAAGAAAAAACCAAAAAAATACGCCAGTTGTGGTGACAGTGGAGAAAAGAAAAAAGAAAATACCAAAAAAATACGCCAGTTGTTGTGACAGTGGAGAAAAGAAAAAGAAAATACCAAAAAAATACGCCAGTTGTGGTGACAGTGGAGAAAAGAAAAAACAAAAAAAATACGCCAGTTGTGGTGACAGTGGAGAAAAGAAAAAAGAAAAAACCAAAAAAATACGCCAGTTGTGGTGACAGTGGAGAAAAGAAAAAGAAAATACCAAAAAAATACGCCAGTTGTGGTGACAGTGGAGAAAAGAAAAAAGAAAAAACAAAAAAAATACGCCAGTTGTGGTGACAGTGGAGAAAAGAAAAAAGAAAATACGAAACAAATACGCCAGTTGTTGTGACAGTGGAGAAAAGAAAAAGAAAATACCAAAAAAATACGCCAGTTGTGGTGACAGTGGAGAAAAGAAAAAACAAAAAAAATACGCCAGTTGTGGTGACAGTGGAGAAAAGAAAAAAGAAAATACCAAAAAAATACGCCAGTTGTGGTGACAGTGGAGAAAAGAAAAAAGAAAATACCAAAAAAATACGCCAGCAGTGGTGACAGTGAAAAGAGAAAAAAAACAAAAAACAAAAAAAATTAATTACCTCATTCTCTTGTACGAGGGTTCAACTCCCTCCCGAGGTAAATGATACGATGGCCGGTGCAAAGTGGGCAAATCACCTCGTGGCCCCGCAAGACAATGAGTTAATTTCTAATCAGACAATCAATCGATCTATCCAATGCAATCAATATATGACTAGAATACAAAGATTGATAGTAGTAGAAAAAGACAATTAGGGCTACATCATAATTTACTGTACATACATCTTTTCAAATTTACAATGGACCAGTTGTGTGTCCATAGGCAGTACATGTATCAAGATGTATATATATAACCGGAAAATTTCAACACATTTTAAAATGCACTTTCAGGCTATGGACATAATTATTGACTGCAGCATATATTCAGCTGACAGGGAGAGGTTGTCTGGGGACATGGTAAAGAAAGAACCAGGCATAATGATCATATCTGAGATTTCATGAATCCTATCATAATGTAGCCGTGAAATGACCATACAATATTATATATTACTGAAAGTCAATATATTTGGCGCATAAATATATCAATTTTTTTTCTTTACAAGTCCACCCCCACCACCACCCCCACCACCACCCCCACACCCCAAGTCAACGTACGAGCAGTCGATCGCTTTTTAACCAAATGACTGAAAGCACGCCGGTTTGCTTACGAACTCGCATGACACCTAGCCGCTTGGTGCGCCACCAGTTCAAAATCCAAAATGGTACCGGCTGAGTGACATCTCTCCCCTTTACGCTCTCTGATAAAAGCCTTAAAAGCCTCGGTCAACAAGTCCGCACGGATGGATTAGCCAATAAAAACCATCGTTACATTATGTTTACGCACAGCAAAGAATCGGGTAAATGAAATTTCGTGCGAATTTCGAACGTTCTGTCAAACTGCGTATAAAATCCGGACCGAGCCCCTACTCAATGTTGCCGTTGTAACTGTATAGAACTTTGTGTATACTTAATACAGCATTGTGTTATTCAATTATTCGGCATCATACTAGGTATCTTTGTTTTACATACATTGCGCCTTTGCGACCCTTTGAGACAGAACACATTATGTGGTTGACATAAACAAAGTCGGTTTATCTGGAATGTCGCTCATTCCAGGCGCACAGTGCAGTATTAGGAGGTGGTGTTAGAGCAAATATGTTAGTTACCCCTCCAAAAGGTGGCTGTGTTCTTTCTGAGAGGGGAAATAGCCGTCGTTCGTCATCTGTTCGATGCTAAGGAAGTCCAAATCGAAGAACTTTCTTACGATGGCGGCTAACTAGTTTGGGACATTCTCGTATGTCTTACTTATTATTGACTTATGTTTATTTTTGAACTCAGTCTATGACAGGGGATCATCCTTACTACATAGATTAAACAATTTTAGCACACAATATATACATGATATCACAGCAAGTTTGTTACCAAATGTACAGCGGTCGACATTGCAACAAGACAGACCATGGTCTGCAATATCACCAACTACCATTTTCCATAATGTCGCAACCGAAAACATGGTCCATCATATGCAGTGCCAGACAAATAAAACATGGTTCTGTATCTTGAGAGACTGGTTCACTGTGTCGCAGTGTGCTTGTATGCGGCAGTGTGTGCTTGTGTGTGTGCGCGTGTTTGTTTAGGTATGTGTGTGTGTGTGTGTGTGTGTGTGTGTGTGTGTGTGTGTATGAACACTCCACCAGTGTTGGGCATACACTGAGCCTGTCTGACCAAAGGTCATTTGTCCATCCAGCAAGTAGGATGGACACTTAGTGGTCACTCACACTCGATCTGACTTAGTGTATATAACTTGACCATCCCATGTCCTGGTCTGCGTCCTGTCTGCCTGGTGGCTCCCCCATGTTGCCTGCACACAAACAAAACGGTGGCCAAAATGTTGTGTATTGTTGTGTTCTGTCATTAACTTTTTACAGTTACTAGTTGTCAGATGGCTGCTTTTCTACAGAAATTACAGCTGTTTATCAGTTTTATATCAGCCAACCACCATAACTGGCCAATGAGAGAAGCATAATGTTACTTAATTTATTTTTAATTTGATACCGCAAAGTATTACACATCATAGTGAATTGAAATATTGTTGTTATGACTATATATTTGTGACATTGTAGAGGAATGGAGATGTGTTCGTGGCAGTAAACAAGAGTGACCGGAAGTTGGCGAATATTCACTTGAAGAGGGTATGCAACCACACGTTTCACACACGTCTTTCTGTACTGTCACACTGTTTCTGTGTACTGTCACACTGTCTCTGTGTACTGTCACACTGTCTCTGTGTACTGTCACACTGTCTCTGTGTACTGTCACACTGTCTCTGTGTGCTGTCACACTGTCTCTGTGTACTGTCACACTGTCTCTGTGTACTGTCACACTGTCTCTGTGTACCGTCACACTGTCTGTGTGTGCTGTCACACTGTCTGTGTGTGCTGTCACACTGTCTCTGTGAGCTGTCACACTGTCTCTGTGTGCTGTCACACTGTCTCTGTGTGCTGTCACACTGTCTCTGTGTGCTGTCACACTGTCTATGTGTACTGTCACACTGTCTCTGTGTATTGTCACACTGTCTATGTGTACTGTCACACTGTCTCTGTGTATTGTCACACTGTCTCTGTGTACTGTTACTCTGTCTCTGTGTACTGTCACACTGTCTCTGTGTACTGTCACACTGTCTATGTGTACTGTCACACTGTCTCTGTGTACTGTCACACTGTCTCTGTGTGCTGTCACACTGTCTCTGTGTACTGTCACACTGTCTCTGTGTACTGTCACACTGTCTCTGTGTACCGTCACACTGTCTGTGTGTGCTGTCACACTGTCTGTGTGTACTGTCACACTGTCTGTGTGTGCTGTCACACTGTCTCTGTGTGCTGTCACACTGTCTCTGTGTGCTGTCACTCTGTCTCTGTGTGCTGTCACACTGTCTATGTGTACTGTCACACTGTCTCTGTGTGCTGTCACACTGTCTATGTGTACTGTCACACTGTCTCTGTGTATTGTCACACTGTGTATGTGTACTGTTACTCTGTCTCTGTGTACTGTCACACTGTCTCTGTGTACTGTCACACTGTCTCTGTGTACTGTCAAACTTTCTGTGTGTATTGTCACCCTGTCTTTGTGTACTGTCAAGCTGTTTCTGTGTGCTGTCACACTGTCTCTGTGTGCTGTCACACAGTCTCTGTGTATTGTCACACTGTCTCTGTGTGCTGTCCATGTCTACTCTGTCATTGTCTCTACTGACAATCTCTTGCTAATATTGTGTACATTTATATTAAAAGATAAGTGTCCATAATTCGGTACTTTCAATTATTTTGGTAGATTTATTTTACAAAAAGGCAAAAATCAAGCGCATTACTACTAATTAATTGTACATTGTTTATTCAAATGTGCTATTTTGTTTTGATGATATCATCAGATTGTAAATTATAAAAATATAGTCTTTAACAAATATTTTGTGACATTTTATGTATTCCAAATAAAAGAAGGTCACATAAATTTGGTAAATCCTGCAAAATTATGTGTTCTCTTTGAGTGGGGGTTTGTGTGTGGCACCACCTAGTGAATGAAATTTGTATTAAAGTGCATTGATGTGACACGTTTCAGCCGGAGAGTAGGTCGTGCTGTCCTATGAGGCTGTCGTACAACAGGACTGTAAGTAATCCTCATTTCCCACATACTTGTATGATATGTTTAAGATATGCTTTAAATCGGTTTGCTTTAAAGACAGTGATCTATTTTTGTATATGTTTTACATGTGTGTATGAAGTAGTGACACATTCATAAAGAAGTGTACACGTGTTGGGGTTGTTACATTTAGAAAATAATCTACAAATTCATTGTCTGACTAGTAATAGAATGTCATCACATTTGACTACAATGATACAGCATTTTGTTGTTGTTCTCCTGTGGCCGAGGTTTCCGTTTCCATTGTTTCTTTTCTGCCTCTTCTCTTTCCTTGCTATTCTCTCACTATCTTCTGTAACAAAAGTCTCCAATTCCAGCTATATGTTGCTGTTGTTCTCCATTCTCCTCCCACTCTGTCCAGGTCTCCTCATGAACTCCTCCCGTTGTAGTCCCAGTCTTCCTCGCCTTCTTTTTCCCTCCACTTTCTGGGCTTCTGCTTTCCGTGTCAGTTTTACATCTCCCGCTCTCTCCACAGGACCAGTCCATGTCAACCTCCTCCACCAATGGTGTAGCTAGGCTAATCTACAAGTACAATAAATAAGTAATAAGAAATGAGTGGACTGTCCCCACTAAACTGACATGTCTGTCTCCAGGGTAAACACTGTATCATAGATGCGAAATAGTGAGCTGTCCCCACTAAACTGCAGTGTCTGTTTCCAGACTGATGTGACACGTTTCAGCGGGAGTCGAGGTCGTCTTGTCCTATGAGGCTGTCGTACAACAGGACTGCAAGTAATCCTCACTTCCCACATACTTGTATGATATGTTTAAGTTATGTTTTTAATCTGGTTGCCTTAAAGACATTTATCTATTCAACCTCCTTCATCTATGGTGTAGCTAGGCTAATCTACAATAAATGACTAATAAGAAATGGGTGGTCTGTCGCCGCTAAACTGACATGTCTGTCTCCAGGGTAAACACTGTATCATGGATGTGAAATAGTGGTCTGTCCCCACTAAACTGACATATCTGTCTCCAGGGTAAACACTGTATCATGGATGTGAAATAGTGACCTGTTCCCACTAAACTGACATGTCTGACACCAGGGTAAACACTGTATCCTATATGTGAAATAGTGGTCTGTCCCCATTAAAATGCAATATCTGTCTCCAGGGTAAACACTGTATCCTAGATGTGAAATAGTGGTCTGTCCCCACTAAACTGACATGTCTGTCTCCAGGGTAAACACTGTATCATGGATGTGAAATAGTGGTCTGTCTCCGCTAAACTGAAATGTCTGTCTCCAGGGTAAACACTGTATCCTGGATGTGAAATAGTGATCTGTCCCCAATAAACTGCAGTGTCTGTCTCCAGGGTAAACACTGTATCCTGGATGTGAGTGGCAATGCCATCAAGCGACTACAGGTGGCCGGACTCTTCCCTGTCGCAATCTTTATCAAGCCCAAGTCAGTTGACGCCATCATGTAAGTCCTGCCTAGAAACACACACAGCTCATGTCAGTATCTACCTGCAGTGGACAGTTGGCCCTTGTTCTGACTTAGTCGTTCCAACTTCATATATGTTACTGTACCATAATTACATTGCGTAGAACCATTTTAAACAAAGCTGGCTAAGGTTTTCTATGCGAATGTGGCATAAATTCACGGGTGTTTGTACTGGAGATAGCAACAAATCTCATATCGCAGAATCAAACAGTCTATCATAATTTTGTGGAGTTATCTGCACTGTTCACCAGCATTTATGGAGAATTCACGTAACTTGGAACAAAAGTAAAAATCTAGCTTTGTTGACAGTTGCCAAACGTGTGACCAGTTAACCACCAGGATACTTGAACACAAAAAGCTTTATGACTAATTTCTGGAGTCATTTGTGATACCCTGGGAAATTGGCGTCTGAGATGCAAAAGGTTCTGGAGGAACAACTTAGAGATTAGAAGCATCTGTGTGCTGACTTGATGTGATAATCAGGCCTTTGTGTAGGATCAAATTTTAACAATCCAAAATGTCCCAGTAGACACATGTACAGTAATCCCAAATGTCCACAGTGAATAGTGTAAAGTTTCTGGCTCCTAGCAATTCCAACAGTCCCGTCAATTTTGTACCCGTCCAACACAAAAAAATGTCCATCCAAAAGTCTCATGAACAGGTCTCTAGCTAAGGCTGTGGTTAGGGCACTGAGTCTCACCCATGGGGTTGTCTGCAGGGAGTGGAACAAGCGAGTGTCTGAGGACCAGGCGAGACAGACGTATGAACGCGCCCTCAAGTTGGAGCAGGAGTTTGGAGGAGAATACTTTACTTCATCGTGTATATAGTCTCTAAAAGACCTTACAGATTTGAGCACACCTCATAGTTAATTGATGTCACAATCTCTAACATACGTCATAGTTTCATAGATGTCACAATCTCTAACATACCTCATGATTTTATAGATGTCACAATCTCTAACAGACCTCATGGTTTCATAGATGTCACCATTTCTAACATGTCTCATTGTTTCGTAGAGTTCACAATCTCTAACATGCCTCTTGGCTTCGTAGATGTAACATTATCTAATGGACCTCATAAATTCATAGATGGCATTGGCGGGAACATTGGCGGGAGCAGATGTTTGAAATTGGTGGTGCATAAAAGTTGAAAAAACAAGAGGAAATATTGACTGATAAGTATTATTCTTATGTGAAGATTATTCATAAAGCAGTACTAGACATATATTGGGTAATAGTTTGGTTAAAGGTTTGTCAGTTAACAGTATTTTTGACCAGATTAGAATATAGTGGGTGATAATAGGGTAATTTAGCCTTCGACAAGTTTGTTAACAAGATTTGGCAACACTTATTATTTGATAGAATATTTATCAGATATAGTATTCAGCATAACAGCTACAGTGTTATTCTTATGTGAAGATTATTCATAAAGTTTTAGTAAAAGTTTGTTAGTTAAAAGTATTTATGAGCAGATTAGCATAGTGGGTGATAATAGGGTAATCTAGCCTTCGACAAGGTTGTTTACAAGATTGAGCAAATCTGATTATTTGATAGAATATGTAACATATAAAGTAGCAAACATAACAGCTACATAAATAAGATAATACTTTGATCAGGTAGCATTGTTATTAAAAAATAAGCAAGCTTTTTAGTAGAAACCTTAGTTTGTTTATGTTGGTAGTGTCCAACGTGTCCGCTAGGGAACGGTGCCAGTAAAGACTAAATTTGTCAGTTGTGTATAACATAAAGTGAGCTGCAGTTACTGTCCACATTAAACAGTCTTTCTAAAGACTAATTGGTATACAGACTGAGTAAATTTAGAGTTCCTGTGATATCATAATATGGCCCCTTGCAAGCGGCAAGTGAAGGCACGGAGGCACTTAGTATGTGACTATTGTCACAGCTTTGTCGATTTTGCTCTATCCGGATGCACAAAGTCATGGGCAGAAACAATGCAGGAAGACTTTACTTTCCAGTGCACAGGGTGTTGTAAAGTGGAATGTCTTACAGTAGAGTTAGCTAGACTAACCGATATTGTGAACGGGCTGGAGATGAAAATAACCAAAGAGACGGATGGAAGAGGACGGAATGAGCAATGCAGTCACAAGAAGGATGAGGACATGAGATTGAGAGGAGGGAGGGTGAGTGCAAGGAAAACAAATGGAGAAAGAACAAGAGAAAGCACGGCATGCAGGAAGGTGACAGGGGAGAAAGTGACAGTAGATGAGGGGGGGGGGGACAATGGGACAGGAGAGGAGAGAAGTTCATGTGACCGGAGGAAAGATGAATGGAAGAAAGGAACTGAGAGTAAATGTGCCGAAAGGGAAGTCAATAACAGGGATGATGACAGGACGAAAAGACGCAGGGAAAAAAGGAACAACAGAGAAGGCGGGAGGAAGAAAAGTCAACGACCAGGGAGATGCAACACGGAGGAGCTACTCTGAGGCAGTGATTGAGGGGGCATCGAGAACAAAAAGGGTGTTTATGGGCGACTCAATTTTGAGAAAGACAGACAAGACTTTAAACAACGGCGAAGATGTTGTTGTTTGTCTTCCGGGCTCTCGGATAGAGAATGTGACAGAAAGGGTAGGGAACGTGTTGGGGCATGGCCAGGGAGGATCTATATTAGTACATGTAGTGACGAACAATGCAGACAAGGAGGGGACAACTAGAACAGTGCAAAGATACAGACAGTTGGTAGGGAAGCTGAAGAAGACAAGAGTTGAGCAGATTATTCTCAGGAATTTTGCCAGTGATGGGAGGAAGGGGTGTAGCCTATAGAAACTGCAAGAGGATGGCAATCAACGTTCTAGTAGAGCAGATGTGCGAAGAAGAAGGAGTTGGATTTGTAGATTTGTGGGGATACTTTGTGGGAAAAGAAGATATGTATATGAGAGATGGCCTCCATCTAAGCGGAAAGGGCGCAGCAGTTTTCTCCGAGAACTTGCTTCGATCTATGGACAGGGGAACAGGTTTCAGTTATTTAAACTAGATTCGCAGGGGGGATTCACAGAGAAGCCAAATACTGGAGGCACAGATAAGGACAGCACAAAGAAAACGGCAAAGAACAGTCTGGAAAACTCTACCACATTTGGTTATAAATGTGTTTGTTTAAATGCAAGGAGCATAGTAAACAAAAGAAATGAACTAAACATTATGGTAGAAGATACTGACCCTCACATAATAGGTATAACTGAATCTTGGGCCACCCCCGACATATCAGATGCCGAATTAGGAATGACAGGATATGTCATGTTTATGAATGATAGAATAGGGAGAAGGGGAGGTGGCGTTATTTTATATATTAAAGAATCCATCCAGGCTTACGAAGTAAAATTAGAAAAAGAAGCAGAATGTGAAGAAGCTGTCTGGTGTATCATAGTTTCAGGAAACTCAACGTTAACTGTTGGGTTAGTTTATCGAAGTCCAAACATAAACACAGAAGAGAATGAGAAAATACAAAACGCTATAAAGGAAGTCAGTAAACGGGACTGTATAATTATGGGGGATTTTAACCATGGGCGTATACAGTGGAAATCTCTACAGAGTACTGGGAGTGAAGATCAAAAGTTTTTAAATTTAGTACAAGACAGTTTCCTTATTCAACATGTGTTAGAACCAACAAGGGGTGAGAACGTGTTGGACATAGTGTTGAGCTCACAGAAGGAATTTATTGATAATGTCAGGATATGTGAGCCACTGGGATGTAGTGATCACAACCAGATATATTTTATCATCAAAGTAAAAGGAGAACAGAATCGAAAAATACGGTACAGGACAAATTTTCACAAAGGAATATAAAAGGACATGAGGAAATATTTAGCACAGATAGACTGGAATAACACACTGGAGAATAAGACAGCAAAAGAATGTTGGAATATCTTAAAGAGTGAAATTGACTGCATTGTCGAAAAAATTGTCCCCTTGAAAAAACAAGGGAAACGGTCAAAAAAGAAACACTTATCAAAAGAAGCCATTAGAAAAATCAAATACAAGCAAATGATGTGGAAGACATATAGACATAATGGAAGTGAAGAAGACTATGCCATTTATAGAGAAGCACTTAACCAAGCTACAGCTGAAATTAGAAATTCAAAGAGAAGCTATGAACAAAAATTTGCTTTTAATATAAAACATGACAGCAAGAGTTTTTATGCGTATGTTCGAAGTAAACAGAAAGTTCAGGATAAGGTCGGACCTCTAGAAGATAGTGATGGAAAAATAATAACAGAGGGATTCTTAATGGCAGAAAACCTAAATGAATACTATAGTTCGGTATTTACCAGGGAAGATAGTAGTGCATTACCAGTACCAGAGACTAAATTCGAAGGGAGAGAGTCAGACTATTTAGGACAACTAATTGTAACACCAAAAATGGTAGCTAAGAAAATAAGGGACATGAAGGATAATAAGTCACCTGGAGTGGATGGGATTCCTCCCAAATTACTACTGGAAATTGTAGAACAAATTAGCACACCACTTGCAACAGTGTTCAATTTGGCATTAGAGGAAGGAGTAGTTCCGTTAGAATGGAAAGAAGCAAACATCATACCATTATTTAAAAAAGGATCAAGAAGCAAGTCAGAGAACAATAGACCAGTGAGTTTAACATCGGTGATTTGTAAACTATTAGAAAGACTAATTAAAGAGCACTTGGTTGATTTTCTTGTTAAAAATAACTTGATTAACCCATCTCAACATGGCTTTCTAAAAGCGAGGTCATGCTTAACAAATATCTTATGTTTTTTGGAAGATGTCACAAAGTGGGTAGATGAGGGATCACCAGTAGATATAATAT
Organism: Oasisia sp. SBJ-2009; assembly: GCA_964017155.1. NCBI lineage: Eukaryota > Metazoa > Annelida > Polychaeta > Sabellida > Siboglinidae > Oasisia > Oasisia sp. SBJ-2009. The sequence continues at coordinate 1,972,714 of OZ024867.1, forward strand.
ACTTAGATTTAAAAAAAGCTTTTGACAAAGTGCCACATCAAAGATTACTACTTAAACTGAAGGCCCATGGCATAGGCAATGTTATGATTAACTGGATAGAAAAATGGCTTATTGATAGAAGACAAAGAGTAGTAGTTGATGGGGAGGTTTCAAACTGGAAATCGGTTTTGAGTGGAGTACCGCAGGGATCAGTATTGGGACCTATTTTGTTCTTAATATATATCAATGATTTGGATGATGATATAACAAGCAAGGTGTTGAAGTTTGCGGATGATACAAAAGTGTTCAGAAAAATAAAAAGTGATACAGATAGACAGCAATTACAAGATGATCTAAATAAGTTGACCGAATGGTCTGAGAAGTGGCAAATGCTGTTTAATTATGGGAAGTGTAAGTGCCTCCACACAGGACATGGGAATGAAGATGCACAATATACAATGGGTGATACTGTACTAAATACTACCGTAAAGGAAAAGGACTTAGGGTTAACTATTAGTGCTGATATGAAGGTATCCGAACAGTGTGCAATTGCAGCAGCGAAGGGAAACCAAATTCTTGGATTAATTAGGCGAAATATAGTGTACAAGGAAAAAGAACTAATAATACCACTGTACAAAACAATAGTTAGGCCTCATTTAGAATATTGCATACATGCATGGAGGCCATATCGCAAGAAGGATATTGATATACTAGAAAGAGTACAAAGAAGAGCAACCAAAATGATACAAAAACTCAGGAATATTAGTTATGAAATGCGTCTAAAAGAATGTGGATTAACAACACTAGAAACCAGGAGACTGCGAGGAGATCAGATAGAAGTTTTTAAAATATTGAATGGATATGAAAATATTGACAGAAATATGTTTTTCTCAGTCAAGGAAGAGAGAAGGACTAGAGGACATGGAGTCACATTAGCAAAGAAGCAATGTAGATTAGATATTAGAAACTTTTCATTTTCACAAAGAAAAGTAAATGAATGGAACAGATTATCGGCTTATTGTGTAAGTGCTAGTAGTGTTAATATGTTTAAAAATAAAATTGACATGTACCTAAGAAGGGCGGGGTACATTTAGATAGATAGGTTGGACTCTCGATAAGCCAAAGGGCTTCCTTGTCCACCTGCCATCTTGAGTTGATTATCTAGGTGGCAATCTTGTTAAATCTTGTTAATAACATATTTAAAACATTCTTTGGAATGATGTACCTATACAAATATAAGCCAGTAAAATGCAGATGTTGCAGAATATGCTTGCTCTCTAAAATCGTGTATGTTGTCCACACTGTGTATCCACGAAAAAGATCATGTTTGGGGCAAGTACTGCATGTGATGTGTGTATGAGTAAGTAGTATTTCGTCCCAGATAGTATTTGATTAAAAAGAATAAGTAGTTTTGAAAGTAGTCATATTTTTGAATGACATTTTAGGCTTATACAAATTTGTTACACTGAGGATATTGCAAAATAAAACATAACACATTTTGACTCAAGCTCTTAATATAATTTATTTTTTTATTTTCATGTATTTAAATACCTATCTTGATGAAAAACTGTATTGTCGAAACATACTTTCCAGTTTACCAGAAAGGTACTTATTTGCATAACGTACTCATCCTCATAACGTTAGTGAATTAAAGTGACATGGAATATTTGCCTATCACAAGGTTGCAGTACACAATGGTCACATGAAATGATGTTATACATGTCTATGTTGCTTTGAGAGTTTGATGTGACTTGAGCAAGACACATTATCATACTGGTGTCACACAATTTATTAACCAAAATTGTGTTCTTGTTATCATCTTAGATTTACATATCCTACAAAGGATTTGGATATCACTAGATAGTGTTAACATTCTGACAACTGGCAATAGTGTTAGTTAATATTTAGTATTATGACAAGTTTTATTCTCACTCTCTGCTCAGTTGACAAGCATTCACCAAATAAAGTAGTTTTACAAAGATAATTAACTTGTCATGTGGAATGATCAATTGATATTATAAATTAAATATTTGCTTTGTAATTAAGGGTAAATACTAATGTCTCGGTTTCAGTTGTTGGTTCAATTCCAATTGGTATGCCTTTGTGCATAAAATACCCCTGGTATGGGCGTATTGACCAAAACATTGCATTTCCCCTTGCAATTAAGCTGATTTTTATGTGAAAGTTGTATTAGATCAGTAAAAACTGTAGCCAAATTATGACCTTAGATAAAATGACGCCTTCATAACCACCATAGCTCCCTGTCGTATACATAAGTTCGGTCATTGATTCTCGTGCTGATGGAGTGTAGGTCAAACAACCGTAAGCTCAGGCCGGTCGTATGGTGATAATCACCCGCAAGTCGATAGTATTCGCTTGTATTTATAGTCAATAAAATACGTGTGCACTAATCTATTATTTTCTATGAAATACATTAACGCATGCATGGTGGTGTATTGCATAAAAGGTCGTTTTAGCAACCGTCCTTCGCTAAGTCCCTATTCTAGTACCCACCCACCTCAACCTCTTGATCAGTCCAAATCACTCCGTAGCTTAACATCTCACCTCGAAGCATTCAGCCACACGGCAATAACGACGCGAAGGCTTGTCGTATCCACCACTGTCTATCACTAGGTACATACTCATATAGATCACGCTTTTTGCGGTCACATGGTACAACACAAGGCGGGCGGAGAGGTGGCACAGGTATTTTATATGGACTTCGTATTTCTCGAAATGCCTCGTCTGTTGCCGTGTGCTTTGGGGCATTATACTACTTACTCAAACTACTGCTTCCTGGCCTGAAACAGTAACTGTCGACTTTTGCGAGAGCGCGTTCTCGTGATTACATAATTATATGTTATATAATTGCATGTACGCTGCTATCCTAACTATCACGTATTAAAACGAGTCCGCAGATGTTTATCCAAGTGTTCCTAACAAGCGTACATGAGCGGTAGGCATCAGCTGAACAATATTTTTATAATCGATAAGAGGCTTTCGCCAATAGTTTCGATGCGTCGCTGTTCCCGTGAAAAGAACACATCCTTTTGACGGAGTGGTTGTCCCAGATTCAGCGGGCCCCAGATACGGCAGATTAGTGCCGCAACGGTAGCACGCAGCACATCAAACATTCCAATACGATTTTTTTCGCAAGGTTTAAAAACATGCATGCGCGGTAAGCGTTTTGAGGAATATCGGCCCGGGCGTAACGTATGTGTTCAACGATTCGCCAGAGCTGACAAAAGCGAGACTGCTTTGCACGCCCTTGCGAGGTATACGTGTAGCCTAAACTGGCACCGCATCCGGAACAATGTGCTATGGTATTTACCGATCCCCTTTATTGGCGAAATCATATGATGGCTTTCTTCAATTACCATAACACACGTAGACTAAATAGTGCCTATATAGTTGAAATTGACATTTGTTATAGCAACTAATTCGCACTTAGTCTTTCAGATCAAACGAAAGCAATTTGTATTGGTGCGTTTTATAGTGAGGGCCAAAACACAATTAGTCAGCTTTTAATGTAATAGCTTTAATCGATACCTAATACTTAATTGAAACCAGATAACAACTGATTTGTTTGGGTTATATCTACCTGACTGCTTTACTCTGCTATCTCCGGCAGTGATTTATTGAGATAAAATTAAGTGCACTAGTTTTAATTCACACCGAATTAAAACCAGGTAACAACTAACTTCATCTGTCTATATACGTCTGAGTGGTTTGCCATGCCATGTCCGGCTGTGATTATTTCGTTTACTCTGTCATCCCCGGCTGTGATTATTTCGTTTACTCTGTCATCCCCGGCTGTGCTTATTTCGTTTACTCTGTCATCTCCGGCTGTGATTCTTTCGTTTACTCTGTCATCTCCGGCTG
>OZ024867.1:1981574-1996574 GCA_964017155.1 Oasisia sp. SBJ-2009
TAATTTTACAACAAAGTTACTTAAACGTATTTGCATAACGTTACCATAACATTGGTTAATGTTACTGTAACAGGGCACATTTGACCGTCACAGGGGGGCAGCACGCAGTGGTCACGTGACATGCACTTAACAGTCTCTGCTGACTTGAAAGTTTAATGTGAATAGAGCAGGACACCCTATCATATTGCACGGTGGGTGTCACGTCATTTCTTACCCACAGTGGTATGCTTTTTAATCGTGTTATCGTGTTATGTCATAAGAGGGAAATATGTATAATGTTTTGTCCGTCATTCAATAGTTTTAGTTAATATTTAATGTTATGACAAGGTTTATTCCCACTCTCAGTTTCAGTGATAGGTATGATCCTATTTGCACAAATACCAATATTTAATCGTAATGTTCGCATTAATCATGTAACATATCATGTTAGCATAATATTACATTGACTTTCTTGAAAGTTGTTATCTTAGGCTTAGGAAATGATGAGAAACGTATGAAACAAATATATATATATATCGATTATCCAGTGCATGCCGCAACGAGGCAAGACAAATGATCATCTGGCTTGCTGGAGCCAATTGGTTTGATAGCATGATATGTTCAGTAGTGTTAATGTCCTAGATCTACAGTGCCTTTACTGCAATGCTAAAACAAGACATACTACAATGCTTATAACAACTAGTGATGTCTTAGTTGTTCATTATACATAACCTTCCTATTTTTCTACAAATCACCCGAAGTTCCCAGAAGAGTGCGTCAGTAATACAAGTGATAGCAAAGATTACCGATACGTTGTCGGTGTCTTCCAGAAAGAAGTACCATGACGTAAGAACGTATTGCCGTACAGCCGTCACTAACAGTATATAGTATATGTTGCAGTGTTTTATATATATATATATATATATATATATATATATATATATATATATATATATATATATATATATATAGAATGAGAGAGAGAGATATATTGGTAAAGTTGTTGACAACCGTAAAAATAGTATTATACAAAATCAATCAACAATAAGGGTGATGCTTTTACCTCAGCTCGTTTAGGCAATATTGCAAATTAAATTTGTTTTATACGTTTTGTTAAACTGTTGTTTTCTGTTTATCATTACAAATCATCAAACTATGACACACACACTCTCTCAATAAACCGTTTAGGTCGTTGCCAGCTTGCAGCTTATGTCTTCGACAATGTTGCATATAAAGTAAGAAGTGCTAAAAATAAAAACAAACAAACTGCTTCAATTTAAGATAGCCTGGTTATTCTTTGTTTACAAGGCATGTATAAGTGGTGCTCACGTCATTTCGCCGGACCATTGCATACTTTATCACTAATATCACATGTGCAGATCACGAGGCTTAATTATCTTCTGGCCAGCTCCCTTACCAGGGAACGTTATAATAACGGACATAAAACGTTCCATTCCATTTTACGTTATCATAACGTTACATGGCGACGCTATCTTATGTTCAATGTAATGTTCTCATAACGTTCTGATACCATTAAAATGGGGGTTATGTACTTCAGAAGCCGTATACATATTCTTGCATTTGTCTCATAACTATTCGTTATATTTCTGACTTCAATATGATCTGTGTTAATCTCCCAGTCAACAGGACCATTATTTCCATACATTATTGTAGCACAGCGCCCTGAATCCACGATAACATGTTTTTGTGTGAATACACTTATACTGTTATTAATTGTGTAGTAACGTTCCTTGTCCACTATGTATATGCATATACCAATAGTATGCGTATGTAAGTTAATAGTGCGAACCTCTCACTGACTGGAATATCCCTTCAAACTCTCAGCCTGTTGAGCCATCAAAGTCATTAAAGTACATATCATAGCGGCACGCCTTAGTTCCGTCCCAACTAATGGGTCGTCAGTTTTATTATGACGTCAATAGACTCCAGTGAATATAATTTGTTTTCTAGCGGAAATTATCGTGAGAAACATTGAATCTGACACATTATATTTGACAGTTAACATAAATAATCTATTTCAGACATCGTCAAGGCCGCAGCACGATCTTCTCTTACAAATACTCACATGATAGCAGCCACCGCCAGAGTTTCCTGACGGTGTTTTTCCATCTGTAGTAACCGTCCAACGACCAGCGTGAAGCACACACCTCGAATCTGGGCCGTAGTTCTCCAGGCCTTCGTTGTGTGTCGCATCTGTCGAAACACGCTGGTACTTATAATCGTCATCGGAGCTGATGCACCTGTGTCTGGATTTACTTTAACATTCAGCAAAGGTCGACGTTTGATATACGGTAATATACCGTATCTCCGTTGTATTGATCTCGACCAAAAACAATTAATACTCTAAGTCTAAGAAGGTGAATGTCTACTAATGCCACTAGACACCATACAATGCGTGCATCAGTTGAGAAGAAGCGTTACAAGAAATTGTGATACGACAAAACCGGTGAATGGCAGTTATATTGATGGTATCGTCGTTACAATAATAATAACAACAATATTACTACTATTATTACTACGTCTATTACTAACACTAATACTACTACTATTACTACTGCTACTGCTACTGCTACTGCTACTGCTACTGCTACTGCTACTGCTACTGCTTCTGCTACTGCTACTGCTACTGATACTGCTACTGCTACTGCTACTGCTAATGCTACTGCTAATGCTAATGCTACTGCTACTGCTACTGCTACTGCTACTACTACTACTACTACTACTACTACTACTACTACCACTACCACTACCACTACCACCACCAACACCACCACCACCATAACCACCACCACCACCACCACCTCTACTACTACTACTACTACAACAACTACTTATACTACTACTATTACTACTAGTACTACTACTGCTACTGCTACTGCTACTGCTACTGCTACTACTACTACTACTACTACTACTACTACTACTAGTAGTAGTAGTAGTAGTAGCAGTACTACTACTGCTACTACTAACACTACTACTACTACTACTACTACTACTACTACTACTACTACTACTACTACTACTACTACTACTACTACTACTACTACTACTACTACTACTACTACTACTACTACTACTACTACTACTACTATGCTACTACTACTACAGTGCTTATGGCCTTTCTGATAAATCATGCAGTTTAGTTAGTAATTATCTCAGCAACAGGAAACAGCAAGTGAAATTAGGACCTCACTACAGTGAGTGGGCTGACATCGTCAGAGGTGTACCCTCTTAATATGCCTCTTCTTTTCAATGTTTTTATTAATGATATTTTTCACTTTTTGGATAAATCCTCTCTCTACAATTATGCTCATGATAACACCCTGTCTTATGCTCATTCAAATTCGGACACTCTCATTCACACCTTGCAACAAGACTGTACTTCTACATTACAATGGTTCAATATCAACCAGATGAAGGCTAACCCATCCAAATTCCAAGCAATTAGCTTCGGCAAGAGGGGAACAAGGGACATAACACATTTTACTTTTGAAAACACTACCATTCACTGTGAAAACTCTGTTGTCCTTCTCGGCATTGAGATTGATCATTCGTTAACTTTTAACACACATATCGCGAACATCTGCAAAAAGGCAGCTAGACAGTTAGCGGTCTTAAAACGTCTCGGTCATCTCCTTACTCGTCAAGGGAAACTTGCAGTTTTTAAATCATTCATAACATCAAACTTCAACTACTGTCCTTTGATCTGGCACTTTTGTAGCCAATCTAGCACCAACAAACTTGAAAAAAATTCAAGAGAGAGCACTTCGCTTTATTTACAATGATTATTCATCCACGCATCATGACCTTTTAAAGACCGCTAACACCGAACACCTCCACGTTAAACGGATAAAAGAAATGGCATGCGAAGTATTCAAAATTGTAAATAATATTGCTCCAAGTTTTATTCAAAATCTCATCACTCTAAAATGTTCCCAGTATTCCATGCGAAAGGAAAACACTGCAGTTGTCCCTAAGGCAAACACATCTAAATATGGACTTAAATCAAGTATTTGTCACAGACCCATAAAAGTATATATGTTTGTGTAGCTCTGATCGAATTCTTTATGGTGATACCATACTCATAAAACGTTGTAAGAAAATAACGAAGTTATAGGCATTGGACAAATAACATATAGGGTGGAGTCGTTTTCGTGAGCCTTACCCATATATGTATATATATATATATATATATATATATATATATATATATATATATATATATATATATATATATATATATATATATGGTATGCAAGTGTTGCAGTACCTTGGGTATTGCAATACCTCAGGGAGTTTGACGCCCCTGCCATGCAGAGTTGTAAACCACTGCGTTTTGGTACAGGTTCTTGACAAAACCGAAGGTTAAGGGAGCAAACCCTAACCAGAAAACCATGTCACTGTGGCAGCATCAAGGGCGGTTGATGTATGGACCTCCCAACATCGCTTGACCAGCCACTGCAGGGACAAATAGTTTGCACCTGTCTTGACATGTTCTTGCCGGTGTGAGACCTCTAGTTGTTCCCAAAGAGAGTGTTGCTAGTAACTTGCAAAAACCAGCGGCACTTAAAAACGTTTTACTAGCAGCTTCCATGAAATGTACAATTGCACGAAACTCCATACCGGATCGGCCGTCGCCTTGGTTTCCAAGGACCGCGCTGCTCGACCTCATCTTCCATCGACAGTGGAAAATCAGCTAGGAAGAAGAAAACAAAGAAGACAACCTGAGATAATTGGACAATGGAACGTCAGGACTCTCCTCGACCGAGAAATAGCAAACCGACCAGAAAGAAGTACGGCACTAGTAGCAATGGAACTTGCCAAATACAACATCGACATCACCGCCCTATGTGAAACAGGGTTCTCAGATTCTAGTAATCTCAACGACTTGGAATACTCTTTATTTTAGTGTGGCAAACCCGAAGGAGAAAGAAGGGAGGCCGAAGTGGGCTTTGCTATCAAAAAGGACATCGTCACAAAGCTGACAGAAATGCCACGGCCAGTAAGTGACAGAATCATGACGATGAGACTAACTCTGAGCAAGGACAACTTTACCACAATTATCAGCGTGTACGGTCCAACAATGAAAAACCCAAATGAAAACAAGGAGGCCTTCTACAACCAGCTGGCAAGTGTGCTCAGTGGCATCCCCCGTACAGATAAGCTACTGCTGATAGGAGACTTCAATACAAGGATAGGAAGATATAATGACAAGTGGCCCTTGGTCATTGGCAAACATGGGATTGGGAAATGCAACTCCAATGGCGAGCTTCTACTGGCTTTGTGCTCAGAGTTCGAACTGATAGTGACGAACACCATGTTCAATCAGAAGGATGAACGCAAGACCACCTGGATGCATCCTCGTTCCAAACACTGGCATATGATCGACTTCATAATCACGAGGTGTCGGGATAAGATGGACATCCACAGTACCCGAGCCATGCGTGGAGCAAACTGCTGGACTGATCACCAGATGCTGAGGTCAAAAGTGGCTTTCAGATTACGACAAAAGTACAACAGGCAAGGGACTAGTAAGCCGACCAAGCTGAACATTGCAAAACTAAGTACCACCAGCCATAGGGAGAGTTTTGAGCAGGAGATGGACAGTGCTCTCGCCCAATGGGAGGAAAAGGAAAACTCAACACCAGACGAGGAATGGACAGCTCTGCAGCAGGTCGTGTACAACACAGCCAAGACATATTTTGGCAAGCCAGACAGAAAACACCAGGACTGGTTCGGCCCCAATGACCAGGAGCTACAGACTCTTATGGGCAGAAGAGACCAAGCCCACCAGAGAGTGTTACAAATCGGGAGAACTAGATCCACCACTGCAGCATACAAAGATGCCTGCAGACTGCTACAAAAACACACACGTGCACTGAAGTCAGAATTGTGGGAAAGGAAGGCAGTGGAGCTGCAGAGAGCTTCTGACAGAAACAACATGAAGGGGTTCTACAATGGACTGAAGGAAGTGTTGGGACCCAAAAAGAAGAGACCTGTTCAACTAAAATCAACAGATGGAAAGGAGACCTTTTCTGACAGCAAGAGAGTTGTGACAAGATGGAGTGAACACTTCCAGAAGCTACTCAACGTCCCTGGCGACATAGATCACGAAGCTCTGGACAACATCCCGCAGCGCATTATCAAGTCAAGCCTCGATGACATTCCAACTATAGATGAAATGGCTAGATCAATCGCCGGCCTGAAAGAAGGGAAAGCACCTGGAGGAGATGGAATTCCTGCAGAAGTATGGAAGCACGGAGGAGACAATCTGTTCAGCAGACTGCAACAACTAATCACCAATGCCTGGGAGGTGGGATCTGTACCACAAGCATGGAAGGATGCCAGCATTGTAATTATCTACAAGAAAGGTGATCGAACAGACTGTGGGAACTATAGAGGAATCTCTCTTCTTTCCATAGCAGGTAAAATCTTCGCCAGGATCCTCCTCAACCGACTATATTACCCACATAACACCAGAGGTAGTTCCGGAGACACAACGTGGTTTCAGAGGTAACCGGAGCACCGTGGGTATGATATTTTGTCTCTGACAACTACAAGAAAGGTGCATTGAGCAGAACCGACCACTGTACATGATATTTGTATACTTCAGTAAGGCGTTCGATACAGTTGGGAGGACCAAATCAGGTTCTCTACTCTCAACTGTCTTCTGGTCACAGAAAGAGAGGGCGCCCTCGTCTCCGGTTCAAGGATACCATCAAGAGAAACCTGAAGCTGAGAGACATAAAGATCGGCTCATGGACATCACTCTCACAGCAGAGAGATAAATGGAGAACAACAGTCAAGTGATGGAAGCAGTCTTTGTCGCTTCGCGACCGACAGCACGATGATGATGATGATGATATATATATTGGTGCGGTCTTAGAAAAACATACAATTCACCATTTTCACAGTTTTTCAGCTTTACATGGGTATAGAGTAAAAACCTCTATACCAATCTAATTCTTCTTAGTATCATTCAATAGAGAATTGTTTGGGCTTTCAGAAAAATGTAAATTTGTATAAGTCCGACGAGGATTTTTTGTGTTATTGGCCTATTAAGTAGAAAAAAGGGGGGAAAAGCATTTTTGAGCATTTCTTCATTTTTCAAATGTATCTTATTTCAAGTAATGTAAAGTTAGACAATCCCAAACTTATTATTTGTCTAGTAAGTGGACACAATTTACATTTCCATGACATTTTAACATGTTTTGGGCCGACACCATTTTTTCAATTCTCATTCAAATGAGAAATTTATTTAAACAAACGTCCGTGAATTATATTTCAATAGCCCAATTTGGATGTTAAGAAAGTGGGCACCATATTATTTTTACCACCTATGGACAAGGGTACGTTGTTGCATTGTTGTGGTTGGACAAAGTTTTAGCCACACCCACTTCCCTTGTCTAGGGTGGCACATGAACAGAATTATACTGATAAAAATCACGGACGTTTGTTCAACATTTTTACCTCTCCTGCATATAATTATAATTTTCTAGCTATTTCCTATAGCATATCTCGTTTCTTGTACCACATTCTTCAATCGTGAACAAAGGTTTCACTCCAGTTTGTGTATTGGCCTTACAACTGGCGTCGAAATGAAAACAAACGTCCGTGATTTTTATTTAAATGTGCTATTTAAATATATGAGAAGGTGACTGAAACTGGCAGAATGATCGTTTCACTGTTGAAACTAATAGTAAACATGTTGGCCTTGTACATTTATGGTATAGAAGAGGTTCTGTGATATATTTGTATAAGGGGGACCACACATAATCTGGAGAAAGTAAAACAGAAAGGGTTTTTACTTTTCAAAATCATAACACATACAGTGAATGGTAGAAATATATACATGTATGTAGCTTTATGCAAAGATCAACCTCCTTTGTACATGTAGAAGACGTCTTGAGATGATATGAAGATGCTTAGTACTCATACAAGTGTCTTAAGTAAATAATACCAGTAACAAACGTCCGTGATTTTTACGCAAACGTCCGTGAATTTTATGTATATGGTAAACAGGCATACTGTTCACCTGCAAGTGTTAGAAAGTTCTTTATTACTGTTAAAACTAATAGTAAACATGTTGGCCTTGTACATTAAGGCTATAGAAGAGGTTCTGTGATATATTTGTATAAATGAGACGACACATAATCTGGGGGAAGTAAAAAAGGGGTTTTATTTTTCAAAATCATAACACATACAGTGAATGGTAGAAATATATACATGTATATAGCTGTATGCAAATATCAACCTCTTTTGTACATGTAGAAGACGTCTTGAGATTATATGAAGATGCTTAGTACTCATACACGTGTCTTAAGTAAATAATACCAGTAGCAAACGTCAGTTAATTTTACGCAAAGGTCCGTGAGTTTTATGTATATATGGTAAGCAGGCATACTGTTCACCTGCAAATGTTAGAAAGGTCTTTATTACTGTTAAAACTAATAGTAAACATGTTGGCCTTGTACATTAAGGCTATAGAAGAGGTTATGTTGTATTTGAGAGCACTTGTAACCTGGGGAAAGTTTAAAAAAAAAATGTTTTAATTTTCAAAGTCATGACACATACAGTGAATGGTCGAAATGGGCAAAATATATATACTTGTATAGCTATAACCAAAGATCAACCTCTTTTGTACATGTAGAAGACGTTTTGAGATGATATGAAGATGTTTAGTACAAGTGTCTTAAGTAAATGATACCAGTAACAAACGTCCGTGATTTCTACGCAATTTTATATGACTTTGTATATGTCGGCTATGAGACAACGGTGCTTACAACCCATTCCAATGTTTTATTGTAATTGCAATGAAAACATGTGGCAATAAAGCTGATCTTATCTTCTGACTAAAAGCTGACTATCCTTCCGGTTGGGATTGTTATCAATAATGGTGATTAGCCATGATAATGTTATCATTGTTTGTTTCACTTAGATACGAGGTAACAGTTCATTAGATAGACATAACTTTGACGACATTTTTGACACATTTATTCACACACAACAGATGGTACAAAGTGAACTACGCAATGGCGGATCAGTTGAAGTATGGCTTTAATCTCGGCTGCGAATTCGCAAAAAAAAGTTGCTTGCAGTATATGGAAACCATGAGAGCTGAGTACGTTATAGCCTCGTCACTAACACAATGTCCACAACGTTCTTATATCAACCAGTGTTGCGTTAGCAGCGTATGTGCATGCGTGAGTGTGTATCTCATCCTCCACTATGTTGATGTATATTTGTTATTATGACCTGGTTCTCTATCAATTTTGTTTGAAGTTTTTAAAACTATGTCAGTCGTCTCATTATATCTTTAATAACTATATTTATATAATGTCATTCACCAAATAGACAAAATTGCACATACAACTACAGTACAACAAAATCTTTAAAAACAACATTTCACACACGCCTTACATATACATATATATATTATATATAATATATACTCCTACTAATGTTAAACATACTTATTCACCGATTTATTTGTCCGCTTACACATAACACATGTCGTAGACATTAGTGTGTTCGTCTTTCTTTTGCAGTATATACAGTCAAACAATAAAATTGTAATATGTGATAGTGTAAACCTTTCCTGATGTCTACTCCTTACCTTGTGTGCTTATTTTAGGAATAAACCAATAGCTCCGTTTTGCGATGAGATTGACAAAAAGAAAAAAATGTGTGCGCTCGATAGCACCGCTGTTACGCAGTGCCACTTTATTAGGCGTTCGAAAAAGGCGCCACTGGAGTACCAGGTGGGTGACAGCAACTCAGAAGGTCGTAAAAAGACAGTAGTATATGTCTTTGTTTTATCACATTTGTGTCATCTTTGTATCGGTTCGTATGTAGCCGTGTTTTGTGACATGATAATGAAGTTGATATGGGGGAACCGTATAAACCTAAGGGTAGCCGTGTTGGTCTGAAGGTAGCCATGTTAGTTTAACAGTAGCCGTGTTAGTATAAGGGTAACCGCATTGACCTGAGGGTAGCAATGCTGGCTTACGGTAGTCGTGTTGAACTGAGGCTTAAGGGAAGCCTTTCTGATCCGAACGATCCAAATGTATCGGTGGCACGGAAGAGGGCATATTAAGACAGATATCGAGGTCAGGCTAATTTCAAAATATCTTGGGGTATTGTACCACATAGTTGATTCCGGATACGCGAAGGTTGATTGTATGTTGCCCACAATATATGAAACGTATTATTTGTTGTTTACTCAACCATACATCTCGCAGAACTTCGTCAGCATTCGTGGAGTTGAAGCCGGCGATGTCGACTTTTACGGGGGTCTTAAAATTGCCGACTACTGTCCAAGTACACAGGTGAGAAACGAATTCAAAACTAATTCCAGCCCCTTACATGCAATGTGACTAAACATTAGAAGTGTCTGACTGTATGAAGTACTGTATCAGGCCACCTAGATGCATACACAGTGTCAACCGCTTACATGGAACATATACTAGACAAACAATCAGATAACCGCATTGTTATATGTGTATATGTGTGTGAGTGTTGCGCGTCAATATATATATATATATATATATGTGTGTGTGTGTGTGTGTGTGTGTGTGTGTGTGTGAGTGTGTGTGTGTGTGTGTGTGTGTGTGTGAGTGTGTGTGTGTGTGTATGCGTGTATGTGTTTGTGCTTCTGTACGTCTATCTCTGTTTGTCTCTTCTTATCTAGGTCTCTGTCTGTCTGTCTGTATATATGTATGTCTGTCTTGTCTGTCTTTCGCTATGTATGTATGTATGTATGTATGTATGTATGTATGTATGTATGTATGTATGTATGTATGTCTGTCTGTCTTTATGTATGTTTTTCTGTCTGTCTGTCAGTCTGTCTGTCTGTCTGTCTGTCTGTCTGTATGTTTGTATGTCGCTCTGTCCGTCCGTCCGTCCGTCCGTCCGTCCGTCCGTCCGTCCGTCCGTCCGTCCGTCCGTCCGTCCGTCCGTCCGTCCGTCCGTCCGTCCGTCCGTCCGTCCGTCCGTCCGTCCGTCCGTCCGTCCGTCCGTCCGTCCGTCCGTCCGTCCGTCCGTCCGTCCGTCCGTCCGTCCGTCCGTCCGTCCGTCCGTCCGTCCGTCCGTCCGTCCGTCCGTCCGTCCGTCCGTCCGTCCGTCCGTCCGTCCGTCCGTCCGTCCGTCCGTCCGTCCGTCCGTCCGTCCGTCCGTCCGTCCGTCCGTCCGTCCGTCAGTCCCTCCGTCCGTCCGTCCGTCCGTCCGTCCGTCCGTCCGTCCGTCCGTCCGTCCGTCCGTCCGTCCGTCCGTCCGTCCGTCCGTCCGTCCGTCCGTCCGTCCGTCCGTCCGTCCGTCCGTCCGTCCGTCCGTCCGTCCGTCCGTCCGTCCGTCCGTCCGTCCGTCCGTCCGTCCGTCCGTCCGTCCGACCGAGTATGTATGTACTGCCTGCCTGCCTGCCTGCCTGCCTGCCTGCCTGCCTGCCTGCCTGCCTGCCTGCCTGCCTGCCTGCCTGCCTGCCTGCCTGCCTGCCTGCCTGCCTGCCTGCCTGCCTGCCTGCCTGCCTGCCTGCCTGCCTGCCTGCCTGCCTGCCTGCCTGCCTGCCTGCCTGCCTGCCTGCCTGCCTGCCTGCCTGCCTGCCTGCCTGCCTGCCTGCCTGCCTGCCTGCCTGCCTGCCTGCCTGCCTGCCTGCCTGCCTGCCTGCCTGCCTGCCTGCCTGCCTGCCTGCCTGCCTGCCTGCCTGCCTGCCTGCCTGCCTGCCTGCCTGCCTGCCTGCCTGCCTGCCTGCCTGCCTGCCTGCCTGCCTGCCTGCCTGCCTGCCTGCCTGCCTGCCTGCCTGCCTGCCTGCCTGCCTGCCTGCCTGCCTGCCTGCCTGCCTGCCTGCCTGCCTGCCTGCCTGCCTGCCTGCCTGCCTGCCTGCCTGCCTGCCTGCCTGCCTGCCTGCCTGCCTGCCTGCCTGCCTGCCTTAATGCATGCAAACAGCATGTTGTGGCTAAATGTCAATTCGTTCGAATAGAGTTACTATTTACCACGCACATTTGCTCCAGGTGTCACACTATGTTTCAGTCCTTTGAGAAATCTCACGGAAATAAACATCTGAGTTCTATGTGCATCTACGCATATAACCAGCCAGGTACGTCATTTCAAAGTAACAAGGACAAGACACAGCATTTACATATCAAATCTTTTGATCGCTCTATCATGTATTGATGGAATTTAGAATCCTTTTCTGCCACAGTAGTAGTACTAGTAGTAATAAAAGTAGTATTAGTAGTTGTTGTTGTAGTAGTAGTAGTAGAGGTGGTGGTGGTGGCATTAGCATAAATATAAATGTAGAGATGTATATTGACTAAACTTATTAAAATAATAAATACTTTAAAACATAACAATAAATAGATCTAAATAATAAATTTAAGGATTACAATATTTTGCACATATCCATATTGCATATATACAATGAAATCTATATTCATAATATTGGCATGGCGACAAACATGTTAGATGTTAACTGTTTACCTGCATATAGAGCAATGTAAAATATGTAAATATAAATATGTAACCGTGTAAAATATAACAAGTGGTGAAACGATTCACATGTATATTCATACACATACTCACACTCCCGCACACTCCCGCACACACACACACACACACACACACACACACACACACACACACACACACATACATTTCAGCACACACACACATACACACACACACACACACACACACACGCACACGCACACGCACACGCACGCACGCACACACCCACACACTCCCGCACACACATATATCAACAAACTTCAGCGCACACACACACACACACACACACACAAACACATAACACACACATATATATATATATATATATATATATATATATATATATGTATATATATATATATATATATATATATATATATATGTATATATATATATATATATATATATATATATATATATATATATATATATATATATACCATATGGACATATATACATAATGTTTAACCAATGTAGTATAGAGTGTGTGTGTCATTTTCATGGGATAGGCCTATTTGTAATGTTGACTAATCATGTGTATATTAACTACTTGCATGAATCTACAAACATTGGAAGTAAGGTATATCTTATAGCATTGCAGTTTACAGTCTAGATTGAACATTCATTCATCCGAAAAGATACACGTGTTTGATGTTATTCGCCGTGATAGTCATAACACTAATATAGAATACTGGGTAACAACATGCGCTAGATACTCACGGTGCAGACGTCTCGGAAAGATGGGCAGATTATCGAACCGTTTACATGGCCTCCTGAAATCCGTTCACGGATTCCCACTACGTCCCCGGTGTGATTGCACAAATATGCATTGTCCCCGACGTGTACCGTGAAGCCTGTCGATTCTGACGCCGTACAATTGATCTGAGCATACCCAAAACACTTGTAAATGTGTCTGAATTAATTAATGTTTCCCCAAACAATCAAATCAATATTTTATATTAATACGTCTTTATTTTTTACAGATAAACATTGCATTAAAAGTTCGTTCACCAGCATGTATACCATACTTCTGTTTTATGAGCCAAAAACATGATGAGGACGGTTACCGCCAAGTCAGGATAAGGAAGGTATGCACAACATTGTATCGCAATCTTATTCCAACACAATCAGCACTGTCCGACTCATCATGCATAAATACTATTGTTTACATGATGTACGTAATGCATTCCTTGATAACGTTAGCTGGCGGACCAGGGCGCGTGTTAAATATCTATGAATTGAACAAGAACGGGTGTAGTTGGGAATGGAAACATTTAATAATGGTCTCCATTGGAATAGCAACTTAACGTTCGATGATATCAAGCGTAAGCCATAAGCAACATTACTGTCATCGATGTACCCAGACAAAAACTGACGTATCCGTACCATTACTGGTAGATTATATGCGGGTAACATGTTATTAAAATCATCTACATTACTTTATAATAACGTTTCCTAAATATCTTATATATGCATTCGTTGTCACTTATGTGTATACCTGCTTTGAAGAAATTATTATAAAAACATAATTTAATTTTACAACAAAGTTACTTAAACGTATTTGCATAACGTTACCATAACATTGGTTAATGTTACTGTAACAGGGCACATTTGACCGTCACAGGGGGGCAGCACGCAGTGGTCACGTGACATGCACTTAACAGTCTCTGCTGACTTGAAAGTTTAATGTGAATAGAGCAGGACACCCTATCATATTGCACGGTGGGTGTCACGTCATTTCTTACCCACAGTGGTATGCTTTTTAATCGTGTTATCGTGTTATGTCATAAGAGGGAAATATGTATAATGTTTTGTCCGTCATTCAATAGTTTTAGTTAATATTTAATGTTATGACAAGGTTTATTCCCACTCTCAGTTTCAGTGATAGGTATGATCCTATTTGCACAAATACCAATATTTAATCGTAATGTTCGCATTAATCATGTAACATATCATGTTAGCATAATATTACATTGACTTTCTTGAAAGTTGTTATCTTAGGCTTAGGAAATGATGAGAAACGTATGAAACAAATATATATATATATCGATTATCCAGTGCATGCCGCAACGAGGCAAGACAAATGATCATCTGGCTTGCTGGAGCCAATTGGTTTGATAGCATGATATGTTCAGTAGTGTTAATGTCCTAGATCTACAGTGCCTTTACTGCAATGCTAAAACAAGACATACTACAATGCTTATAACAACTAGTGATGTCTTAGTTGTTCATTATACATAACCTTCCTATTTTTCTACAAATCACCCGAAGTTCCCAGAAGAGTGCGTCAGTAATACAAGTGATAGCAAAGATTACCGATACGTTGTCGGTGTCTTCCAGAAAGAAGTACCATGACGTAAGAACGTATTGCCGTACAGCCGTCACTAACAGTATATAGTATATGTTGCAGTGTTTTATATATATATATATATATATATATATATATATATATATATATATATATATATATATATAGAATGAGAGAGAGAGATATATTGG
>OZ024867.1:2001574-2009074 GCA_964017155.1 Oasisia sp. SBJ-2009
CGGACGGACGGACGGACGGACGGACGGACGGACGGACGGACGGACGGACGGACGGACGGACGGACGGACGGACGGACGGACGGACGGACGGACGGACGGACGGACGGACGGACGGACGGACGGACGGACGGACGGACGGACGGACGGACGGACGGACGGACGGACGGACGGACGGACGGACGGACGGACGGACGGACGGACGGACGGACGGACGGACGGACGGACGGACGGACGGACGGACGGACGGACGGACGGACGGACGGACGGACGGACGGACGGACGGACGGACGGACGGACGGACGGACGGACGGACGGACGGACGGACAGAGCGACATACAAACATACAGACAGACAGACAGACAGAAAAACATACATAAAGACAGACAGACAGACATACATACATACATACATACATACATACATACATACATACATACATACATACATACATACATACATACATACATACATACATACATACATACATAGCGAAAGACAGACAAGACAGACATACATATATACAGACAGACAGACAGAGACCTAGATAAGAAGAGACAAACAGAGATAGACGTACAGAAGCACAAACACATACACGCATACACACACACACACTCACACACACACACACACACACACACACACTCACACACACACACACACACACACACACACACACACACACACACATATATATATTGACGCGCAACACTCACACACATATACACATATAACAATGCGGTTATCTGATTGTTTGTCTAGTATATGTTCCATGTAAGCGGTTGACACTGTGTATGCATCTAGGTGGCCTGATACAGTACTTCATACAGTCAGACACTTCTAATGTTTAGTCACATTGCATGTAAGGGGCTGGAATTAGTTTTGAATTCGTTTCTCACCTGTGTACTTGGACAGTAGTCGGCAATTTTAAGACCCCCGTAAAAGTCGACATCGCCGGCTTCAACTCCACGAATGCTGACGAAGTTCTGCGAGATGTATGGTTGAGTAAACAACAAATAATACGTTTCATATATTGTGGGCAACATACAATCAACCTTCGCGTATCCGGAATCAACTATGTGGTACAATACCCCAAGATATTTTGAAATTAGCCTGACCTCGATATCTGTCTTAATATGCCCTCTTCCGTGCCACCGATACATTTGGATCGTTCGGATCAGAAAGGCTTCCCTTAAGCCTCAGTTCAACACGACTACCGTAAGCCAGCATTGCTACCCTCAGGTCAATGCGGTTACCCTTATACTAACACGGCTACTGTTAAACTAACATGGCTACCTTCAGACCAACACGGCTACCCTTAGGTTTATACGGTTCCCCCATATCAACTTCATTATCATGTCACAAAACACGGCTACATACGAACCGATACAAAGATGACACAAATGTGATAAAACAAAGACATATACTACTGTCTTTTTACGACCTTCTGAGTTGCTGTCACCCACCTGGTACTCCAGTGGCGCCTTTTTCGAACGCCTAATAAAGTGGCACTGCGTAACAGCGGTGCTATCGAGCGCACACATTTTTTTCTTTTTGTCAATCTCATCGCAAAACGGAGCTATTGGTTTATTCCTAAAATAAGCACACAAGGTAAGGAGTAGACATCAGGAAAGGTTTACACTATCACATATTACAATTTTATTGTTTGACTGTATATACTGCAAAAGAAAGACGAACACACTAATGTCTACGACATGTGTTATGTGTAAGCGGACAAATAAATCGGTGAATAAGTATGTTTAACATTAGTAGGAGTATATATTATATATAATATATATATGTATATGTAAGGCGTGTGTGAAATGTTGTTTTTAAAGATTTTGTTGTACTGTAGTTGTATGTGCAATTTTGTCTATTTGGTGAATGACATTATATAAATATAGTTATTAAAGATATAATGAGACGACTGACATAGTTTTAAAAACTTCAAACAAAATTGATAGAGAACCAGGTCATAATAACAAATATACATCAACATAGTGGAGGATGAGATACACACTCACGCATGCACATACGCTGCTAACGCAACACTGGTTGATATAAGAACGTTGTGGACATTGTGTTAGTGACGAGGCTATAACGTACTCAGCTCTCATGGTTTCCATATACTGCAAGCAACTTTTTTTTGCGAATTCGCAGCCGAGATTAAAGCCATACTTCAACTGATCCGCCATTGCGTAGTTCACTTTGTACCATCTGTTGTGTGTGAATAAATGTGTCAAAAATGTCGTCAAAGTTATGTCTATCTAATGAACTGTTACCTCGTATCTAAGTGAAACAAACAATGATAACATTATCATGGCTAATCACCATTATTGATAACAATCCCAACCGGAAGGATAGTCAGCTTTTAGTCAGAAGATAAGATCAGCTTTATTGCCACATGTTTTCATTGCAATTACAATAAAACATTGGAATGGGTTGTAAGCACCGTTGTCTCATAGCCGACATATACAAAGTCATATAAAATTGCGTAGAAATCACGGACGTTTGTTACTGGTATCATTTACTTAAGACACTTGTACTAAACATCTTCATATCATCTCAAAACGTCTTCTACATGTACAAAAGAGGTTGATCTTTGGTTATAGCTATACAAGTATATATATTTTGCCCATTTCGACCATTCACTGTATGTGTCATGACTTTGAAAATTAAAACATTTTTTTTTAAAACTTTCCCCAGGTTACAAGTGCTCTCAAATACAACATAACCTCTTCTATAGCCTTAATGTACAAGGCCAACATGTTTACTATTAGTTTTAACAGTAATAAAGACCTTTCTAACATTTGCAGGTGAACAGTATGCCTGCTTACCATATATACATAAAACTCACGGACCTTTGCGTAAAATTAACTGACGTTTGCTACTGGTATTATTTACTTAAGACACGTGTATGAGTACTAAGCATCTTCATATAATCTCAAGACGTCTTCTACATGTACAAAAGAGGTTGATATTTGCATACAGCTATATACATGTATATATTTCTACCATTCACTGTATGTGTTATGATTTTGAAAAATAAAACCCCTTTTTTACTTCCCCCAGATTATGTGTCGTCTCATTTATACAAATATATCACAGAACCTCTTCTATAGCCTTAATGTACAAGGCCAACATGTTTACTATTAGTTTTAACAGTAATAAAGAACTTTCTAACACTTGCAGGTGAACAGTATGCCTGTTTACCATATACATAAAATTCACGGACGTTTGCGTAAAAATCACGGACGTTTGTTACTGGTATTATTTACTTAAGACACTTGTATGAGTACTAAGCATCTTCATATCATCTCAAGACGTCTTCTACATGTACAAAGGAGGTTGATCTTTGCATAAAGCTACATACATGTATATATTTCTACCATTCACTGTATGTGTTATGATTTTGAAAAGTAAAAACCCTTTCTGTTTTACTTTCTCCAGATTATGTGTGGTCCCCCTTATACAAATATATCACAGAACCTCTTCTATACCATAAATGTACAAGGCCAACATGTTTACTATTAGTTTCAACAGTGAAACGATCATTCTGCCAGTTTCAGTCACCTTCTCATATATTTAAATAGCACATTTAAATAAAAATCACGGACGTTTGTTTTCATTTCGACGCCAGTTGTAAGGCCAATACACAAACTGGAGTGAAACCTTTGTTCACGATTGAAGAATGTGGTACAAGAAACGAGATATGCTATAGGAAATAGCTAGAAAATTATAATTATATGCAGGAGAGGTAAAAATGTTGAACAAACGTCCGTGATTTTTATCAGTATAATTCTGTTCATGTGCCACCCTAGACAAGGGAAGTGGGTGTGGCTAAAACTTTGTCCAACCACAACAATGCAACAACGTACCCTTGTCCATAGGTGGTAAAAATAATATGGTGCCCACTTTCTTAACATCCAAATTGGGCTATTGAAATATAATTCACGGACGTTTGTTTAAATAAATTTCTCATTTGAATGAGAATTGAAAAAATGGTGTCGGCCCAAAACATGTTAAAATGTCATGGAAATGTAAATTGTGTCCACTTACTAGACAAATAATAAGTTTGGGATTTTCTAACTTTACATTACTTGAAATAAGATACATTTGAAAAATGAAGAAATGCTCAAAAATGCTTTTCCCCCCTTTTTTCTACTTAATAGGCCAATAACACAAAAAATCCTCGTCGGACTTATATACAAATTTACATTTTTCTGAAAGCCCAAACAATTCTCTATTGAATGATACTAAGAAGAATTAGATTGGTATAGAGGTTTTTACTCTATACCCATGTAAAGCTGAAAAACTGTGAAAATGGTGAATTGTATGTTTTTCTAAGACCGCACCAATATATATATCATCATCATCATCATCGTGCTGTCGGTCGCGAAGCGACAAAGACTGCTTCCATCACTTGACTGTTGTTCTCCATTTATCTCTCTGCTGTGAGAGTGATGTCCATGAGCCGATCTTTATGTCTCTCAGCTTCAGGTTTCTCTTGATGGTATCCTTGAACCGGAGACGAGGGCGCCCTCTCTTTCTGTGACCAGAAGACAGTTGAGAGTAGAGAACCTGATTTGGTCCTCCCAACTGTATCGAACGCCTTACTGAAGTATACAAATATCATGTACAGTGGTCGGTTCTGCTCAATGCACCTTTCTTGTAGTTGTCAGAGACAAAATATCATACCCACGGTGCTCCGGTTACCTCTGAAACCACGTTGTGTCTCCGGAACTACCTCTGGTGTTATGTGGGTAATATAGTCGGTTGAGGAGGATCCTGGCGAAGATTTTACCTGCTATGGAAAGAAGAGAGATTCCTCTATAGTTCCCACAGTCTGTTCGATCACCTTTCTTGTAGATAATTACAATGCTGGCATCCTTCCATGCTTGTGGTACAGATCCCACCTCCCAGGCATTGGTGATTAGTTGTTGCAGTCTGCTGAACAGATTAGCTCCTCCGTGCTTCCATACTTCTGCAGGAATTCCATCTCCTCCAGGTGCTTTCCCTTCTTTCAGGCCGGCGATTGATCTAGCCATTTCATCTATAGTTGGAATGTCATCGAGGCTTGACTTGATAATGCGCTGCGGGATGTTGTCCAGAGCTTCGTGATCTATGTCGCCAGGGACGTTGAGTAGCTTCTGGAAGTGTTCACTCCATCTTGTCACAACTCTCTTGCTGTCAGAAAAGGTCTCCTTTCCATCTGTTGATTTTAGTTGAACAGGTCTCTTCTTTTTGGGTCCCAACACTACCTTCAGTCCATTGTAGAACCCCTTCATGTTGTTTCTGTCAGAAGCTCTCTGCAGCTCCACTGCCTTCCTTTCCCACAATTCTGACTTCAGTGCACGTGTGTGTTTTTGTAGCAGTCTGCAGGCATCTTTGTATGCTGCAGTGGTGGATCTAGTTCTCCCGATTTGTAACACTCTCTGGTGGGCTTGGTCTCTTCTGCCCATAAGAGTCTGTAGCTCCTGGTCATTGGGGCCGAACCAGTCCTGGTGTTTTCTGTCTGGCTTGCCAAAATATGTCTTGGCTGTGTTGTACACGACCTGCTGCAGAGCTGTCCATTCCTCGTCTGGTGTTGAGTTTTCCTTTTCCTCCCATTGGGCGAGAGCACTGTCCATCTCCTGCTCAAAACTCTCCCTATGGCTGGTGGTACTTAGTTTTGCAATGTTCAGCTTGGTCGGCTTACTAGTCCCTTGCCTGTTGTACTTTTGTCGTAATCTGAAAGCCACTTTTGACCTCAGCATCTGGTGATCAGTCCAGCAGTTTGCTCCACGCATGGCTCGGGTACTGTGGATGTCCATCTTATCCCGACACCTCGTGATGATGAAGTCGATCATATGCCAGTGTTTGGAACGAGGATGCATCCAGGTGGTCTTGCGTTCATCCTTCTGATTGAACATGGTGTTCGTCACTATCAGTTCGAACTCTGAGCACAAAGCCAGTAGAAGCTCGCCATTGGAGTTGCATTTCCCAATCCCATGTTTGCCAATGACCAAGGGCCACTTGTCATTATATCTTCCTATCCTTGTATTGAAGTCTCCTATCAGCAGTAGCTTATCTGTACGGGGGATGCCACTGAGCACACTTGCCAGCTGGTTGTAGAAGGCCTCCTTGTTTTCATTTGGGTTTTTCATTGTTGGACCGTACACGCTGATAATTGTGGTAAAGTTGTCCTTGCTCAGAGTTAGTCTCATCGTCATGATTCTGTCACTTACTGGCCGTGGCATTTCTGTCAGCTTTGTGACGATGTCCTTTTTGATAGCAAAGCCCACTTCGGCCTCCCTTCTTTCTCCTTCGGGTTTGCCACACCAAAATAAAGAGTATTCCAAGTCGTTGAGATTACTAGAATCTGAGAACCCTGTTTCACATAGGGCGGTGATGTCGATGTTGTATTTGGCAAGTTCCATTGCTACTAGTGCCGTACTTCTTTCTGGTCGGTTTGCTATTTCTCGGTCGAGGAGAGTCCTGACGTTCCATTGTCCAATTATCTCAGGTTGTCTTCTTTGTTTTCTTCTTCCTAGCTGATTTTCCACTGTCGATGGAAGATGAGGTCGAGCAGCGCGGTCCTTGGAAACCAAGGCGACGGCCGATCCGGTATGGAGTTTCGTGCAATTGTACATTTCATGGAAGCTGCTAGTAAAAAGTTTTTAAGTGCCGCTGGTTTTTGCAAGTTACTAGCAACACTCTCTTTGGGAACAACTAGAGGTCTCACACCGGCAAGAACATGTCAAGACAGGTGCAAACTATTTGTCCCTGCAGTGGCTGGTCAAGCGATGTTGGGAGGTCCATACATCAACCGCCCTTGATGCTGCCACAGTGACATGGTTTTCTGGTTAGGGTTTGCTCCCTTAACCTTCGGTTTTGTCAAGAACCTGTACCAAAACGCAGTGGTTTACAACTCTGCATGGCAGGGGCGTCAAACTCCCTGAGGTATTGCAATACCCAAGGTACTGCAACACTTGCATACCATATATATATATATATATATATATATATATATATATATATATATATATACATATATGGGTAAGGCTCACGAAAACGACTCCACCCTATATGTTATTTGTCCAATGCCTATAACTTCGTTATTTTCTTACAACGTTTTATGAGTATGGTATCACCATAAAGAATTCGATCAGAGCTACACAAACATATATACTTTTATGGGTCTGTGACAAATACTTCCCTTCATTTTGGTCACCTGAATGTACCTAAAACATCAAATTCCCTGTTTTTTACCATGTCCACACACCAGGTTCACATGTTTATGCATGTTTTTAAGCAATATAACTTATACAAATGTGTCTAATATTAACTGAAATGTGTAACACAATGACAGAGCTATATTCGTACACCCAATTCCGAATCCAGCTGTCCAAACTGACTCGTTGACATTCTCCAGCAAAATGTCCACAACTTCATGTTGTTTACGTTATCCATTTAAAACTAGCCATAAACATCAGGAAAAAAATGAGTGTCCATATAATAGCA
>OZ024867.1:2016574-2019074 GCA_964017155.1 Oasisia sp. SBJ-2009
AAGCTAATATTGTAAGTTAACAAATGTAGCTCCATTTAACGTTAGTATACGTAACAGCTATATTATGACAAACCAATGAACGATAGTATGATATGTTGCTATGTGGGAATGCGGATATATGAACATCGTAATTTAACAAAACTTAAATTAGCCATATGTAGATGATACTGTCGTGCTACATTTTAGGCTAGATGTGTCAAGTACATATTGGTCTTCACATAAAAGAAGGCGTTCCAATTACAAAGACGATGAGCACACTATTATATAAAACATACTAATTGTGGACATCTGCAGAGCAAAGGTAAAACGTACACATAAATAAGAATAACTTCAATTTAGGTAAGACTAATCAATGTACCTTTCATATGCAACGCAGATTACAAAACGGTATAATGGATTTTGGAAAATTAGCAAATAATTTGAAGAATAATGGCCAAACGGCATGCTCTCTAATGGCGGTAACCATTTACACGCAATTACAGATGCGCTTCTGCAATGCGTATGGCTCACATATTACAGTTCCCGTTACCTTACATGACCTGCCCTCCTCGTGGGATTATTTTCGAAAGGAAATAAGCATTTCTCCAAACAAATACAGGTTGACTGATATCGCATTCTACATTTGTAGATTACTCCGTCCACCAAACTGGCATAATCATGGCAAGCAATGACACGCGAGCGTACGGGGCTGAAATCGCGCACCGTTATCGTGAAAGAAAAAAGCACAATACCTTGCGTTTTTGGCCCATCGTGCTGCTCAGAACCGGGCTCATTATGTCTGCACAAGAGACCTTCCAGGACAAAAGCGAGAGGAACAGCACATGCTTATGCCAGAAGCACGAGAACTTTGCTTTGAAACTGAGGGCCATCAGACATTTGGGGATGCCAACAAGTCCAAACGTACTATGTACTCAGATGTCCAACGAAGAGTTCGATGAAAGGCTGAGCACGCTAGTTGCAAGTACAGTAAAGTTTGAAGAGTGGCGACGAATTGAAATTATACTTTCAAAAGGAAAGTCAACCACCCGGATACGGCAAGTCCATGATGAAGTTCCGACACAACAAGTTAGCAAATTGTTCAAGGAGGAGATGACTCTCTTCCGTGAGCACGTCAGCAAAATCAGCGAATCCGCAAGCTAAAGTAGAACATGCCAACGACGTCTGCAACAATTCAGATGGACTTGGCGGAAAATATGTCTGCAGCATGAACGATGAGATTCAAAGTGCCTATTTCGACCGCCAACAGGTAACACTCCTCCCGATGGTGCTGCCATTTGTGACGAGACATCTTCCCCAGATAGAAGAGGTGAACTACCTGTCAGTCACAGTCCAAGCTCACAGTATCGTAACCGCACGATGATCTACCTCGTTGAGCACCACAGTAGGTTGTTTGAGCTATCAGCCACCTGGCAATTCTTCGAATGTAGCCATGCCAAAGCGCCATGCGATGGAGTCGGTGGCAGTGCTAAAAGAAGTGCTGACGACGCCGTGAAACGGGGCTACAAGATCACATGTGCACAGGAGTTTTTCACATGGGCACAAACAGCCGAAAGTGTCATCCAACACGTCTTTGTCGGTAAGGAAGACATAAACCATGCTCGCGATGAAGTCGCGGATTAGGAGACAGAGGTATGATGTCAGTCCATTCAGTCATGCAGGAAGCAAACAAGCAACTAATCGTCCGGGAAACATCATGTTTCGAAGAGTGTTGCATGAAGCCCAGCCACCAGTTTGTGCCCAGTTGTTAGGGTTGGTCACTAGTGGCCTCTACACCGCCACCGTTCAACTACAGCAGCTCCAGTTCCATTCGGATAGTGGCGTAGATTGATTGCATGTCGTCACATGCGCTTGTAAAGAAACATTCCTATCTGCACAATTTACCATTAATCGGTTACAATAACACACAAAGATCGTTGGGAAAACTTGTTCTCAACCAATGTGAATAGACCTAATTGCATGTCAAGCGACATATGTTAAGCGAATGAAATAACAAACAAATATATATCGCTAAATGGGAGAAACAAACTGGCGACAATATTATGCAGTGATTAATCACTGTTTACATTCAAATATTATAATTCTCTGTTAGCTATTAACCTAATATCTGATTGTTCAGTTTGTTAGACAAAATGCCATAACATATGCTACGTTCATACCATAGAATATTTTAATTATTTTTATACATGAATGGACCATGCAAATTTAATAACATACATACGCATTATTACACATATTCCTGCATGTTTACAATTGTTTCCTTGTATGTCTTGCAATTCGTAATTGATGATAATGGTTTTGTTTATATGTAATGGCATTTTGCGTGTCCGGCGTCACCGCAGAGTGTCCAGCGTCATCAGTTATTAACTGAAGAATAATATGTAAGTAGGATCGATATGCTGGCGACAATACTTTATTATGGAACTGTTGTGTAATTGTTCATTATTTACATTCAAGGAGTATACCAAATATCTGTATTACTTTTGTACCTAAGCGTTGTCGT
>OZ024867.1:2021574-2054074 GCA_964017155.1 Oasisia sp. SBJ-2009
GTGGGCGGGGGAGGGGGTAGGGGGCGAGGGGGGGGCTTGTATCCTTACTTTAACTCATGTCTCATACGTGTTTTAGCTGCGAAGCATATACCGTGTTCCACTCCCATTCATATTACCCCAGTCCTGCTTCATCCTTGAAGCATTTACCCACTAGTTTTATTCCTTTACCCGCGAAGCCAACTTCTGTTCATGGAATAGTTGCTGCATGACCTGAAATAATGTCAGTGACAGTTTGATCTAATTTGTCATTGAAATCGCATTATTTCGTAGGCCCGAAATGATGCTATGTCAACACAGCTCCCAATCGCTGGATAAATTCGTATCACCTTAGTGTTTGGAAACTCTTAGCCATTCATATTAGGAAGGGTACTGCCTTACCCTTCCTGATTGATGAAGAAAAAGACGAACTGTCGGTAATTGTAGAACAAGTGCACGTAAATACGCATTTATATTTATGACGCCATGTCCACACACACTCGCGCACGCATCGAGATATATTAACGACACTGTGACATAACTCAGACTCTCAGTTATAAAATGTAACCCCGCCTGAACCAAGTAAATAAATTTAGTCGCCATACACGGACACCCCATCAGTCGCCAACCATGCACTGTGGACACTCATAACACGTTTTAACAACGGATGCACGATCGGTTGTAAAGGAACAAAACCACACAATGGTGACGTCCTGCATGTAGTTTGTTGTGAAGTTTCCACAATGTCGTAAACAACAGAACCGTCTGAGTCTATTCCAATGTTGTCGCCACCTAGCGGAGTTACAAAGAACGGTGACTATCAAATCAAAATAGCCGCTAGGTGGCCTAGTTGATCGCTGTCTGTCCTCGTGTAAACACAGCGAAAGTCGAAAGTTTGAAACATCGAAAATTCGAGTTGAGGAACGAAAATCAACGACGACTTTGCGTATTCGAGGCTTTCTCTGGGCTTTCCAAAATGGTATTGCACATGTCTGTAGCTATTCCCAATCGCTGGATCAATTCGGATCACCTCAGTGTTTAGGAAACTCTTAGCCATTCATATTAGGCCTGATACATACATACATACATACATACATACATACATGCATGCATGCATACATACATACATACATACATACATACATACATACATACATACATACATACATACATACATACATACATACATACATACATACATACATACATACATACATACATACATACATACATACATACATGAATACATGCATACATACATACATACATACATACATACACACACACATACATACATACATACATACATACATACATACATACATACATACATACATACATACATACATACATACATACATAAATACATAAATACATACATACATACATACATACATGCATACATACATACATACATACATACATACATACATACATACATACATACATACATACATACATACATACGTACGTACGTACGTACGTACGTACGTACGTACATACACACATACATACATACATACATACATACATACATACACACACATACATACATACATACATCATACATACATATATAAACACTGTACATGTAGATTGTGTATCTATACATCGTATAGATGATCGTCAAATTGTTCATTCGGTTTCGTAATTGGCTGATTAATGCATAACTCATGCATGCATTGTGTAAGCACTGTTACTCAAGAAAATAATAACACACATATAGCAAGATTATACTTACCAATGCGTGGAACATTTCGTGCTTCATATAGTAAAATGTGTCTTTGTTACTCATCTTGTTGGGACATATATTTATATACCCAGCGACCGGTCTAAATAAACACAGTAGTAACAGAACATAAATATCAATGATACTCTGATTCAGTGACTGACGTTGTGTCTCTAATTTTCACATTACCTATACAAACATAGCACGCCGCAATTGTCGTGCTATTTGTTATAGGTAAGATTTTATATAAAACAAATGCTATCAAGATACCTAATTTCTACTGGCAAGTAGACAAGGACCATTTGGGTATTGGATATTTCAGTGTTGTTCTAAAAACGTCATGTCATTGCGTTTATAAGGACCACTCGAAAAAGACCCCTGCATAAGTGTGCACATTATTAACTATTACAATTGCATCAAATTACGCTCAGTATATCCAAATGGACTGTTAGGTTAACAACACAAGTTAGCCTTATAAGATACACGTTGTACAAGAAGTGATTTATCCGTTAATAATACTGTCGATGCCAAAAGACAAATGTATGCATTATATAATTATTGTTTTTTATACACTACACAATGGGATATTAAATAATGGCTGTGTAGATGTAGGAAAAATAGGATAGAAACCATTAGGTGGGATAGACGTCTGCATAAACAGCAGAAAGGAAACATGTTGAAAGGCTCAGTTGTAGCGGATTGCTTTTTAAATATACATATATATATATATATATATATGTATATATATATATATATATATATATATATATATATATATATATATATATATATATATATATATATATATATATATATATACTCCTAAAGGCAGCTTATGTCGACCGATTATGCATATAGGACCGGCTTATGTAGACCGCTGTTTTATGTAGACCAAAACTGGTCTACATAAAGATTCGACGTGTTAGTTAACAACCAACACAGTTTAATTTTTCAGTACCATTGCTTGTGCACACAGTTCGTACGACAGTGAAGCACTGTGCGTAATCAATTTTTAAATGAACAACATCTTAAGTGATTTTGAGCAGGTTTTCTCAAGCGCCGTGCATATTTATGAGTATATTGTGTGCCGGGTTATGTGTACCGGGTCAAAGTTCTTATCAATCTATATTTATGGTAGTATACTGAACGAAGGGTTGGAGTTTCGTATTCAGTGTATGATATGCTTCATACTGATGCAAAAGGCTATATTATTATGTGTAAATTAGTAAAACTTGCATTTTGTCTTTGTTGCAAACACACAATTCCTGATAAAACATAACTTTGCTGGTATTGGGATTCGACTTAGTTTACATTTCGTAACAATGTTTTACTGTTTTCTAGACTTCAGGCGTTGCTCCGGTCTACATAAATCGGCATCTATGCATACGCGGTTTTATGTAGGCCGATTGTTTTTGCGTATACGTTATTTATTGAAATATGTTGATGAACTTTCATTATGTGTTAAACATTAGTATTAGAAACAATGTTCCAGTTTTACATCTTTGGAAAACGTATTAAATAAACAAATATGTCTGGTCTACATAAGCCGGAACGTTAGGCACTGGTCGACATAAGCTGCCTTTATACTTAAATATATATATATATATATATATATATATATATATATATATATATATATATATATATATATATATATATATTTATATGTGTGTGTGTTTGTATATGTACAAATACGTATGCATATATATATATATATATATATATATATATATATATATAGAGAGAGAGAGAGAGAGAGAGAGAGAGAGAGAGAGAGAGGGATAGTTGAAAACACTGAGAACATAACTGGGGAAATGGAAAAGTGGAGATGATACCATATATCAAACATATAAACAACAAAAAGCAATCGGGTGTTCAAGCAAACGCATATTAAGACAGGTTGTAGACAACAGTCGTGTGGAGACATGTGTTATACACATGAGATGTAAACGTCGGCGTTAAACATGAATGTAGAACCATTGACGGTCACACAGGAGTTTGGCGTACCGACAAGATACACGGTTGTACGCATGTGCGTGTGGTTGAAACGCATGTGAGACGGGTGAGAGCCAGGAACGTGGAGAGAGCGTGACATAATGTATTAGGGCATGAAGAACACGGTGAAATGGAATAGCGAATGTGATTATGTGTATTGAGACAGGCGACTCAGAATAACTGATTTGATAATAACAATACGTAATGGTACACACAACACTTCTCGTTGATGATGCAATTGCGTAGCACTAAGCAATGTTTATACGACTGGTTTTCAGCTTGAAACAAAACAAACACGGAGAACATGGTTGACAAACTTTGAAAATGACAAAGTGTACACACAAATACATGTTGTAGCTATATTGGGGTGTGGCGGTGTGAGGTGGAAACACAGGAGCGTGGAGACGGGAGACAGACACACACACACACACACACACACACACACACACACACACACACACACACACACACACACACACACACACACACACACACACACACACACACACACACACACACACGAAGGTATACACAAGGGTGTAGAATCCACGTAGGTATGTGTAGAATGGATTGTGACGAGTGAGGGTAGAACTAATTAGGAGAGAGTTGATAGTCATGAGGTGGAGACGGAATGAGACAGTTCAGGGCACACTAGGGGAACAAGGAGTAGCCAATTAGATGACGTGCGTTAAGACAAGCGACTGTGGTTGACAGAGTAGAGCTTCTATTATGAGCAAAATCCATGATACCTATCTAGGGCTCGTTCCAGCTGACAGTGGGCACCGTGTACATCGTACCAGTTACATTTGGCGTTACTTGCGGACACATACAGTATGAAGTCAGTGTCGACGCCGGCACCAGCGACACCGCTTTGAAGGCGACGTTTCACGTCGTAATAACACATCTAGAGGAATACACACACAGAGATATATACACACTTCATTATTGCTCACGCTAGTAAGAACATATATATGTTTCCCTCGTGATGCACTCACGCTAAATAACTGCAGAAATGTTGTCATTATGTCCACATAATAACACACTTACTAAACTAGTGTCGCCTGTGCGTGCGTATTTAGTTGAATGGGTGGGTTTATCGTTTCCCAAAAGTAAGGACATTGAAGCAGACACCTACGGATGGGCAACTCCGGAAGATACCACAGGTGGGGGGATGGTGGAAAGCTGTTGTTTAAAGGGGGACATGCAGCAGTAAGACGTAAGAAAACGAAAAAAAGGTTACTCACTTCAAGGTGATCACTCGGCACTTTGGTATAAAGACACCACGTATCATGTCTACATTCTCTGAAATGTAATAATCGTAACGATGATAACTACATAAGGGGTGTGACTTTAATACGCATATCCATATATATATATATATATATATATATATATATATATATATATATATATATATATATATATATATACATATATAATCATATATATATTCATATTATATATATATATATATATATATATATATATATGTTAATACTACATATTATATATATATATACATATATATATATATATATATATATATATATATATATATATATATATATATATATACATATATACATATATATATATATATACTATATATATTTACGTAATATGAACATATATATATAATATGAATATATATATATATACAGGGACAGGGACAGGGACAGGGACAGGGACAGGGACAGGGACAGGGACAGGGACAGGGACAGGGACAGGGACAGGGACAGGGACAGGGACAGGGACAGGGACAGGGACAGGGACAGGGACAGGGACAGGGACAGGGACAGGGACAGGGACAGGGACAGGGACAGGGACAGGGACAGGGACAGGGACAGGGACAGGGACAGGGAAAGGGACAGGGACAGGGACAGGGACAGGGACAGGGGCAGGGGCAGGGGCAGGGGCAGGGGCAGGGGCAGGGGCAGGGGCAGGGGCAGGGGCAGGGGCAGGGGCAGGGGCAGGGGCAGGGGCAGGGGCAGGGGCAGGGGCAGGGGCAGGGGCAGGGGCAGGGGCAGGGGCAGGGGCAGGGGCAGGGGCAGGGGCAGGGGCAGGGGCAGGGGCAGGGGCAGGGGCAGGGGCAGGGGCAGGGGCAGGGGCAGGGGCAGGGGCAGGGGCAGGGGCAGGGGCAGGGGCAGGGGCAGGGGCAGGGGCAGGGGCAGGGGCAGGGGCAGGGGCAGGGGCAGGGGCAGGGGCAGGGGCAGGGGCAGGGGCAGGGGCAGGGGCAGGGGCAGGGGCAGGGGCAGGGGCAGGGGCAGGGGCAGGGGCAGGGGCAGGGGCAGGGGCAGGGGCAGGGGCAGGGGCAGGGGCAGGGGCAGGGGCAGGGGCAGGGGCAGGGGCAGGGGCAGGGGCAGGGGCAGGGGCAGGGGCAGGGGCAGGGGCAGGGGCAGGGGCAGGGGCAGGGGCAGGGGCAGGGGCAGGGGCAGGGGCAGGGGCAGGGGCAGGGGCAGGGGCAGGGGCAGGGGCAGGGGCAGGGGCAGGGGCAGGGGCAGGGGCAGGGGCAGGGGCAGGGGCAGGGGCAGGGGCAGGGGCAGGGGCAGGGGCAGGGGCAGGGGCAGGGGCAGGGGCAGGGGCAGGGGCAGGGGCAGGGGCAGGGGCAGGGGCAGGGGCAGGGGCAGGGGCAGGGGCAGGGGCAGGGGCAGGGGCAGGGGCAGGGGCAGGGGCAGGGGCAGGGGCAGGGGCAGGGGCAGGGGCAGGGGCAGGGGCAGGGGCAGGGGCAGGGGCAGGGGCAGGGGCAGGGGCAGGGGCAGGGGCAGGGGCAGGGGCAGGGGCAGGGGCAGGGGCAGGGGCAGGGGCAGGGGCAGGGGCAGGGGCAGGGGCAGGGGCAGGGGCAGGGGCAGGGGCAGGGGCAGGGGCAGGGGCAGGGGCAGGGGCAGGGGCAGGGGCAGGGGCAGGGGCAGGGGCAGGGGCAGGGGCAGGGGCAGGGGCAGGGGCAGGGGCAGGGGCAGGGGCAGGGGCAGGGGCAGGGGCAGGGGCAGGGGCAGGGGCAGGGGCAGGGGCAGGGGCAGGGGCAGGGGCAGGGGCAGGGGCAGGGGCAGGGGCAGGGGCAGGGGCAGGGACAGGGACAGGGACAGGGACAGGGACAGGGACAGGGACAGGGACAGGGACAGGGACAGGGACAGGGACAGGGACAGGGACAGGGACAGGGACAGGGACAGGGACAGGGACAGGGACAGGGACAGGGACAGGGACAGGGACAGGGACAGGGACAGGGACAGGGACAGGGACAGGGACAGGGACAGGGACAGGGACAGGGACAGGGACAGGGACAGGGACAGGGACAGGGACAGGGACAGGGACAGGGACAGGACAGGGACAGGGACAGGGACAGGACAGGGACAGGGACAGGGACAGGGACAGGGACAGGGACAGGGACAGGGACAGGGACAGGGACAGGGACAGGGACAGGGACAGGGACAGGGACAGGGACAGGGACAGGGACAGGGACAGGGACAGGGACAGGGACAGGGACAGGGACAGGGACAGGGACAGGGACAGGGACAGGGACAGGGACAGGGACAGGGACAGGGACAGGGACAGGGACAGGGACAGGGACAGGGACAGGGACAGGGACAGGGACAGGGACAGGGACAGGGACAGGGACAGGGACAGGGACAGGGACAGGGACAGGGACAGGGACAGGGACAGGGACAGGAACGGGACAGGGACAGGGACAGGGACAGGGACAGGGACAGGGACAGGGACAGGGACAGGGACAGGGCAGGGACAGGGACAGGGACAGGGACAGGGACAGGGACAGGGACAGGGACAGGGACAGGGACAGGGACAGGGACAGGGACAGGAACACCATACAGATACACAGATACACAGATACACAGATACACAGATACACAGATACACAGATACACAGATACACAGATACACAGATACACAGATACACAGATACACAGATACACAGATACACAGATACACAGATACACAGATACACAGATACACAGATACACAGATACACAGATACACAGATACACAGATACACAGATACACAGATACACAGATACACAGATACACAGATACACAGATACACAGATACACAGATACACAGATACACAGATACACAGATACACAGATACACAGATACACAGATACACAGATACACAGATACACAGATACACAGATACACAGATACACAGATACACAGATACACAGATACACAGATACACAGATACACAGATACACAGATACACAGATACACAGATACACAGATACACAGATACACAGATACACAGATACACAGATACACAGATACACAGATACACCGACAGACACACAGACACACAGACACACAGACACACAGACACACAGACACACAGACACACAGACACACAGACACACAGACACACAGACACACAGACACACAGACACACAGACACACAGACACACAGACACACAGACACACAGACACACAGACACACAGACACACAGACACACAGACACACAGACACACAGACACACAGACACACAGACACACAGACACACAGACACACAGACACACAGACACACAGACACACAGACACACAGACACACAGACACACAGACACACAGACACACAGACACACAGACACACAGACACACAGACACACAGACACACAGACACACAGACACACAGACACACAGACACACAGACACACAGACACACAGACACACAGACACACAGACACACAGACACACAGACACACAGACACACAGACACACAGACACACAGACACACAGACACACAGACACACAGACACACAGACACACAGACACACAGACACACAGACACACAGACACACAGACACACAGACACACAGACACACAGACACACAGACACACAGACACACAGACACACAGATACACAGAGACACTTAGACTCTTAGACACAGAGACAGAGTGGCAGATAAACACAAAGACAGAGACAAAGAAAGTCTGAGAAACCGAGCGACAGAGACATAGACAGACTAAGAGAAAGCGAGACGGACACATTGACAGACATGCACAGAGACAGACAGACGCATACAAGCACTTACACTCTATATGTCTAACTCTCTCTCTCTCTCTCCATCTCTCTCTCTCTCTGTATCTGTCTATCTGTCTGTCTGTCTATCTGTCTGTCTGTCTGTATGTCTGTCTGTCTGTATGTCTGTCTGTCTGTCTGTCTGTATGTCTGTCTGTCTGTCTGTCTGTCTGTATGTATGTCTGTATGTATGTCTGTCTGTCTGTCTGTATGTCTGTCTGTATGTCTGTCTGTCTGTGTGTGTGTGTGTCTGTCTGTCTGTATGTCTGTCTGTCTATCCATCCATCCATCCAGCCAGCCATCCATCCATCCATCCATCCATCCATCCATCCTTCCATCCATCCATCCATCCATCCATCCATCCATCCATCCATCCATCCATCCATCCATCCATCTATCTATCTATCTCACTATCTATCTATCTATCTATCTATCTATCTATCTATCTATCTATCTATCTATCTATCTATCTATCTATCTATCTATCTATCTATCTATCTATCTATGTATGTATATGTATAGATATATAGATATATATATATATATATATATATATATATATATATATATATATATATATATATAATAAACAATAATAATTGGGCTAGAAACAATGTCACTCACGTAATTATTAAAACTATGCTCTGTGTTTATTATCGAATTTCAAACAAAAGCTCACCCTGTGCAATATCGATGTGGGTCCCCCGCAGCGTAGGCAAAACCTCCTAGGCATGTTCTGTTTCCAAATAGAACAACACGCGTTTTAGTGGTTCACTATTAATTTTTAACAAAGGTGTTTCGGTTACATTTGGTTAAGTGCGTGCGTGTGTGCGTGTATGTTTTGTTGTTGTGTGTGGGGGGAGGTGTGTGCATGTGAGTTTGCATGTCGCGCTTGTGTTTGTGGTGAATATGTATATGCATGTGTGTGATTATATCAGTGTATGCGTGTACATGTGTAAATGGGTGTGTGTATGTGCGTGTAGGCATGTGTACGGGTTTATGGTAATATTTTTCCAACACAACAATGTAATCGGTGAACCTTTAGCTCGCAAAATTAATATATAATTTAACTAGATTCAATTATAACGAGTAGTAACCACAATAGCATTTGTCAAGTAATACTAATAGTAATAATAGTAATAATAGTAATAATAATAATAAAAATTATAATTATAATTATAATTATAATTATAATTATAATTATAATTATAATTATAATTATAATTATAATTATAATTATAATTATAATTATAATTATAATTATAATTATAATTATAATTATAATTATAATTATAAGTAATAATAATATCCACCGTCACCGTCACCGTCACCGTCACCGTCACCGTCACCGTCACCGTCACCGTCACCGTCACCGTCACCGTCACCGTCACCGTCACCGTCACCGTCACCGTCACCGTCACCGTCACCGTCACCGTCACCGTCACCGTCACCGTCACCGTCACCGTCACCGTCACCGTCACCGTCACCGTCACCGTCACCGTCACCGTCACCGTCACCGTCACCGTCACCGTCACCGTCACCGTCACCGTCACCGTCACCGTCACCGTCACCGTCACCGTCACCGTCACCGTCACCGTCACCGTCACCGTCACCGTCACCGTCACCGTCACCGTCACCGTCACCGTCACCGTCACCGTCACCGTCACCGTCACCGTCACCGTCACCGTCACCGTCACCGTCACCGTCACCGTCACCGTCACCGTCACCGTCACCGTCACCGTCACCGTCACCGTCACCGTCACCGTCACCGTCACCGTCACCGTCACCGTCACCGTCACCGTCACCGTCACCGTCACCGTCACCGTCACCGTCACCGTCACCGTCACCGTCACCGTCACCGTCACCGTCACCGTCACCGTCACCGTCACCGTCACCGTCACCGTCACCGTCACCGTCACCGTCACCGTCACCGTCACCGTCACCGTCACCGTCACCGTCACCGTCACCGTCACCGTCACCGTCACCGTCACCGTCACCGTCACCGTCACCGTCACCGTCACCGTCACCGTCACCGTCACCGTCACCGTCACCGTCACCGTCACCGTCACCGTCACCGTCACCGTCACCGTCACCGTCACCGTCACCGTCACCGTCACCGTCACCGTCACCGTCACCG
Organism: Oasisia sp. SBJ-2009; assembly: GCA_964017155.1. Classification (NCBI taxonomy): domain Eukaryota; kingdom Metazoa; phylum Annelida; class Polychaeta; order Sabellida; family Siboglinidae; genus Oasisia; species Oasisia sp. SBJ-2009. The sequence goes on from OZ024867.1 coordinate 2,032,435, forward strand.
TCACCGTCACCGTCACCGTCACCGTCACCGTCACCGTCACCGTCACCGTCACCGTCACCGTCACCGTCACCGTCACCGTCACCGTCACCGTCACCGTCACCGTCACCGTCACCGTCACCGTCACCGTCACCGTCACCGTCACCGTCACCGTCACCGTCACCGTCACCGTCACCGTCACCGTCACCGTCACCGTCACCGTCACCGTCACCGTCACCGTCACCGTCACCGTCACCGTCACCGTCACCGTCACCGTCACCGTCACCGTCACCGTCACCGTCACCGTCACCGTCACCGTCACCGTCACCGTCACCGTCACCGTCACCGTCACCGTCACCGTCACCGTCACCGTCACCGCCACCGCCACCGCCACCGCCACCGCCACCGCCACCGCCACCGCCACCGCCACCGCCACCGCCACCGCCACCGCCACCGCCACGGCCACGGTCACGGCCACGGCCACGGCCGCCGCCACGGCCGCCGCCGCCGCCGCCGGCGCCGCCGCCGCCGCCGCCGCCGCCGCCGCCGCCGCCGCCGCCGCCGTCGCCGTCGCCGTCGCCGTCGCCGTCGCCGTCGCCGTCGCCGTCGCCGTCGCCGTCGCCGTCGCCGTCGCCGTCGCCGTCGCCGTCGCCGTCGCCGTCGCCGTCGCCGTCGCCGTCGCCGCCGCCGTCGCCGTCGCCGCCGCCAACGCCACCGCCACCGCCACCGCCACCGCCACCGCCACCGCCACCGCCACCGCCACCGCCACCGCCACCGCCACCGCCGGCTGCTATTACTATTACTAATAATACTTCTATTAAGAACACTAGTAATAACACCAGTAGCAATACCAACAAAGATTAACGTCTTCAAACGTGGAACAACATATTAAAATGACTGTGCCGAAAAACGGGATTGGCAAATCGTACAACACTTGTTTCGAGACTACAAATATTATGCTCAGATATTGTCTTGGAGTTTCAGAATAGGCCAATTTTTGCTGAATGGTTAGTCCAAGATGCTACATTTGTCAGCTTTTTGCGCTATTGCCGCATTAAACAAACGAACTTCTAATATGTAAAATCGACGATTGTCATCGCATAACGCAACACCCGTGTCGCAGACGTCGTCTATCAATATGTTAATCTGCACACACCCGAAATATGTTAAAAAGTTTCTCAACTTACAAGACGGGAAAACGAAGCAAATAATAATGTTATTAACGTTTCGATTACGTTCAGTGATCAGACGAGGACTGAGATGTTTCTCTCGGAATCCGCTACCAATATTCGTTGTGCTATCATATACGTGGTTATGACGTTGGCTGTAGCATACCTACCTGGAAAGTCGAACACGTGCGGTGCTTGCTCTCACTTTAAGCGTGTCCCGAAAGTATTTTATCAACGGCGCGACCAACTGATTCTGTATGTCATAACGGGAACATTAATGCTAACTGCAACACTCATACAATACGTCGTTCGTGGCACTTTGTAGTAGCGGTAGCGGTAGCGGTAGCGGTAGCGGTAGCGGTAGCGGTAGCGGTAGCGGTAGCGGTAGCGGTAGCGGTAGCGGTAGCGGTAGCGGTAGCGGTAGCGGTAGCGGTAGCGGTAGCGGTAGCGGTAGCGGTAGCGGTAGCGGTAGCAGTAGTAGTAGTCCCGTAGTAGTAGTAGTAGTAGTAGTAGTAGTAGTAGTAGTAGTAGTAGTAGTAGCAGTAGCAGCAGCAGCAGCAGCAGCAGCAGCAGCAGCAGCAGCCGCAGCCGCAGCCGCAGCCGCAGCCGCAGCCGCAGCCGCAGCCGCAGCCGCAGCCGCAGCCGCAGCAGCAGCAGCAGCAGCAGCAGCAGCAGCAGCAGCAGCAGCAGCAGTAGCAGTAGCAGTAGCAGTAGCAGTAGCAGTAGCAGTAGCATTAGCATTAGCATTAGCATTAGCATTAGCATTAGCATTAGCATTAGCAGTAGCATTAGCAGTAGCATTAGCATTAGCATTAGCATTAGCATTAGCATTAGCATTAGCATTAGCATTAGCAGTAGCAGTAGCAGTAGCAGTAGCAGTAGCAGTAGCAGTAGCAGTAGCAGTAGCAGTAGCAGTAGCAGTAGCAGTAGCAGTAGCAGTAGCAGTAGCAGTAGCAGTAGCAGTAGCAGTAGCAGTAGCAGTAGCAGTAGCAGTAGCAGTAGCAGTAGCAGTAGCAGTAGCAGTAGCAGTAGCAGTAGCAGTAGCAGTAGCAGTAGCAGTAGCAGTAGCAGTAGCAGTAGCAGTAGCAGTAGCAGTAGCAGTAGCAGTAGCAGTAGCAGTAGCAGTAGCAGTAGCAGTAGCAGTAGCAGTAGCAGTAGCAGTAGCAGTAGCAGTAGCAGTAGCAGTAGCAGTAGCAGTAGCAGTAGCAGTAGCAGTAGCAGTAGCAGTAGCAGTAGCAGTAGCAGTAGCAGTAGCAGTAGCAGTAGCAGTAGCAGTAGCAGTAGTGTTGCATAACTGGCCTAAAGTATGAGGGCCTTTTCAAAATGATGTTATCACCTGTTTCCGATTTGCATGTGTTCGAAATGTTATTCTACATCATTTCCATTACAAAGAAGTAAGATATTATTTTCAAAGTGTGTTTTAGATTAATTTATTGCCGTCGATTCGACGTTAAGAAGCCAATCAATGGCGATGTAATTCACCTACATGAGCAGTTGGCGCATCCCAGATGCATCAGAGCCGCAAAGGCGATGTCTTGCGTGTGAATTGCGAAGTTGAAATGAAAACAATTAGCACTCTTTTATAAATTTAAAATTTAAACTAATAAATCAGCGTGATACAGTATACTTATTAATGATGTAGCCTTATGTTTGGGGATTTATCCGTAAATCGCAAGACATTGCGGTCGTGATATGCGACTGGCCTTGGGGTGCGCTAAATGCTTACGTCCTGTGACATCGACGTCTTTACGTCGACTTGACGGCATAACTGGTTATTCTGTGTATAAAAGGAGGGATTGTTTAAAAACGAATTAATGAAAGCGTGTGTGTATATCTTGAAAACGTGCATACTTGTTTGGCTTCTAAATGTGTTTTTCTAAAGAACTTAAATTAAATTTAACTGCATGCTAGTAAATGTGTTTTCTGTAAAGTTACTCTAAATGTCTGATTAATCAAATAACGAAATATATGCATTTGGTATATGTAAATAACTACTAATATGTTGTGATATATTCCAAGCAAACTATAACATATTTTGGTTGATTGAAAAACATAGTGTGCTTATATTATCTGTTTTACTACATTATTTGATTTCTATGACTCAATCAATTTGGAATTAATATACATTTGAAACTGTGTCAAGATTTTGTAAAAAGAAGATCTAACGAGAAGTGAATATGATGGCCATAGTTAAGATAAAACCAATTTTCCTTAATGTATTTGTATTATGTAATTATCATGAAATGCATAATATAATTTCTTGGAAAATCATTTCATTGCTGCATTAATTGTACATTGTTTAAAAAAAAACAATAACATTTCATTCGAGCTAGTGAGCGATAAATATGTTTCTCAGAATATGTTCGAGAAGTATAACAACTACTGGGCGAAGACCAGAAGAAAGGCTTTGAGGTTACCTTCGATACGCATAGGACAAAGCTGTCCAAATTGGAAAAAATAATGTGAGGATTAATCGATGGACATAATATTTAATGATATTTCATATTTATTTATTCAGCTGACTGAACTAGAGCAACGTAGAGTACGATCGTATTAACAAATTATTAATTTATATTGACAATATTTTCAGATTGATCTATATATGCATATGATCTATATGAAGCTAGGTATATATATATATATTGATTGGTTTATCAATGAATGGTATTTGTCAGTGGTATTCTGAATGGTACTAGGGATACTGTTCAGCGGTAACTGAATGGCCCTTGACTGAATGGTATTCTGAATGGTCCAATGATATTCTCAATGGTACTTATATGAAGATCTTCAGCATCATCGTCAATAATTGTATTCTGTATTCTGAAATTCACTCAAGTACCATTCAGATACCCTTGACCATAATACACCATAGTACAATTTAAAATACCATTCAAATACCATTCAAGTCTTTATTTACACATACCTCCAACGTACCATTGAAGAAAAACAGTAAAGGCAAGTTATTTTAGAGGGCTGTATCCAGTCCTCAGGAACGTTCAAAGCGCTTTACACTTTACTTCCCCGACAGACCTGTTCACTCAGACACCATCTCGGCTTCTCTGGGAAGCATCCATCTGTATGCTACAATTAATGCGCGAAGGCTGCTCGTACACATATCCCCCACTGTCTATAGCCAGGTATTTATTTATTCAGCTGACTGAACTAGAGCAACGTAGAGTGAAAAACGCTTGCCCAACGTTTTAACACCGCAGCTAGGAATCGAACCCGGGTTCTCTAGTCGAGATTCCGACGCTCTACCCCTGAACCACTGCGCTCTACAAAGTACCATTTAGACACCCATGGCCATAATTCCCGTAGGACCATTCAACTACCATTCAAGTACCATTCAACTGTGTATTTAAACAGACTACCAAAGTACCACTGAAGTACCATTCAAATACACTTAGCCATAATACCCCATAGGACCATTGAATGGTATGTTTGTGTAACGGACAGCGTAACATTTAATACATATATATATATATATATATATATATATATATATATATATATATATATATATATATACATATATACATATATTATTTATTTACAATGTTAGCCTGTGTACATATAACGGAATAAGTTAAAAAGAAATGAAAGTAAATCTTTTAGAAGAAGAGATCATGATCCCTGAACCATGTCGTATGAGGTTGTTCTATTTACGGGTTTGACACGGAGCTGTTTATTATTAGTGGTAAGGTCGGTTAACGTGGATCACCATATTGGTTAGTAATCCATTATATTTGTATGCATACGTTACCAAGACACCCGTAAAACGTCGTGAGAAACATCCTGCAGCAAGAGCGTGCATCTACGAATGTGAGTTAGAGATTTGATTGACACGTTGGCCTCTGTACTAATATGAACCCTTACTGGAAGAAAAAATCATAGCAGTAAAAATGACACTCACTTTGACCAAATTTCGTTTGGCAGTCGACAGTTGCGGGATAGTGTCGGGGTCGTAATAAACGAAAATGCGTATATTCTGATCGACGCTGCGTCGTTTTATGACATGTTCCGGCTCTCCCAGATAGGTGTGGATAATCTGCAACAAAACAAAACATTGTATTCGCAACTGAGCAATACTATTCTTCAGTTATCAATTACTCGTACCTTTAGAGCTATGCAAACATAGATTTTCTATGTTTGTATTTATTTATGTACCTAGCATGCCATCTCGTATTCGAACTAAGGATCTTATATCACTGATGCGACACGCTCTGACTGGAGTCAGTGGCCACACCATGTTCTTGTTCTTATTAGGAATCTTACATTGGCAATCCAAGATTAAAAGCAAAGGCCGTGATGGCAGTATATCAATGTTGGTAGATGTGTAATTGGTTGTATACATTCTTGTATATTACATGTACCAGGTAGATCTAAACAAATGGCATATTTTGACTTTGTAAATCAGATCAAGGCAAACTTTTTCAAACATCCTATATATGCTATGACTTACACCTGAATTTTATTAATGAGCTTTGAATGTAATGTTAGTATTCCATGTTTACAGCTGGCCATTGACTGTACACAAGATACCGTTCATTGTGATAATATTGTTAAAACATATAATATTATTAAAACATGACATTTGATTGTGGCATAATAATGGTGTGTGTTTTATCCATGACAGATATTCTGAGTAGCAGTCGAACAATAACAATAGGAACGTTTCAATTGGACTGTAACCATTAGTCACAGTTTTGTTTGGGTTGTGTACACGCCATAGCAACGTTTTTTTATTTGTATACACACTTCCGTTTTAACTGAACTGCAACGATCATTTACCTTTTTGAATGGCACATATTATTAATTGGGACGTTTTGATTTGTTATTACTTTGTGAATAAATCTTCGATATATCTTTATAATCATATTATGTTTGACTTAATTGTACAATGCATTTATTCTTGTATGGGAACTTGACTTTACTATCTACGTGCATTTTCAACCCAAATGTCTTCTTGCAATGTTGTCGCTTCATAAACCAAGCAAAACAGGTACGGGAGTTATTGAACAAGCATTTCAAGCAAGAAGTTTTAAAATGTTCACATCTATAATAATAAGGGGCCAGAACGATCGCGTTTATTACGGAATAGGCCCAAGAATGTATTGTGTCACTAAACGCAATAACATTATTTCCCAGCTTAAAAACACTATATACAAGGCGAGTGGGGTGAGTTAGGAGGAGAGAGGGTATATGGTGCAGTCTCTGTCATTTCAACTTTTACTATCGTATCCTAGCACGCTTAAAACCAGATGGCGCCACTTACGTAATGTCACGTTATTTAGGGCAAAATCGCGAGGAGTTGCGTATCTTTGTGAAGCTATAAGATTCTTGGTCGAACGTCATTAGGTATTACTAGTATCACCATTACTATTACCATTACAATTACAAATACTACTACTAAAACTATTCTTACTACTAGTAATACTACTGCTACTACTACTGTTATTAATACTACTACGGCTACTACTGCTACTGCTACCGCTACCGCTACCGCTACCGCTGCCGCTGCCGCTGCCGCCGCCGCCGCCGCCGCCGCCGCCGCCGCCGCCGCCGCCGCCGCCGCCGCCGCCGCCGCCGCCGCCGCCGCCGCCGCCGCCGCCGCCGCCGCCGCCGCCGCCGCCGCCGCCGCCGCCGCCGCCGCCGTCGCCGCCGCCGCCACAACCACAACCACAACCACAACCACTACCACTACCACTACCACTACCACCACTACTACTACTACTACTACTACGACTACTACTACAGCTACTACTACTACTTTTTGTATTATACGCCATATATAAGTTCGGTCACGTTTTCAAACACGCCTAAACTAACATGTAAATCAATATGTATTCAAACCTACATACATACACACATACATGCATTCATTCTTTCATATACACGCCACACACATACACACACACACACACACACACACACACACACACACACACACACACACACACACACACACACACACACACACACACACACACACACACACACACACACACACACACACACACACACACACACACACACACACACACACACACACACACACACACACACACACACACACACACACGAACACATGCTATTCAATTCACGAATCAAGTTATTCCGATTAAAACAGTGCGCCTATCTCAGTCAGTGTCTCGCGTGAACAGTAAAACGAGGCACACTCTTCTTAAACACTACTATAATTCGCACCACCTGCTCTTGGTCGGTGTGAGCATGGGTGATCTCGTGGTTATCAACTGACCACGCCACCATCACGGTCAGCAGGGGCAGGAGGTACACCCACCGGCACTCGCCCACCCCCATCGGTGTGCCGCGATCGGATATACCCGGTCGGTGCTGATCGAACAATGTCGTCGTCGTCGTCCGCGCTGACTATGTCATCACAACCTGCGATGAACGTCATCGCGAGTGTTGCTGGACGCACTACACTTAGTGAATGCCTCAATTGAGCCAGTGCTACTATAACATATTTGTTTATGTTACTATTTTATGTAAGATGGTTGATATTTCATGCACCAATTTTACTAATTATTTGTAATCAGACATTTGTAAAATTGGTAAAGTAACGTGGCGTCTTACAAACACGGCACCCCACAATGATCTTCATCCACAAAATGATGACAATAGCATTTATCGCTACCTTGTTCGTTGTATATCATAGCATATATCAAATGCGGTTTAGTCTTAAATAAAACTGGTGATAATGATATTTAAATGCATTAATTTATATTATACAATAAACACAAACTTTGGCACTTTAAAATAATAAACGAACATGAATAGTTATGATTAAATATATTGACACATAACGCCTCTGTGCATAGTGGAACGTCTGACATATTTGGTAAACTGTTGGATTAAATAATTTTGGAATGAATGAGTTTAGTGATCTGGATGACGGTAGTAAAGAATTCCCCTCTTATTGTGGTTGGAAAGAAACTGTTTCCAAACGTTTGCCGAGTGTCTGATTTGTAAGAACTGATTATGATGTTTACGTGATGATCTGTTGTTGTATTCGATCATATCGGATATTTACATGGTCACGTTCCATCTTGTATATTATGCTAGTCTTTTAATTATTTTCTTGTTTGGAGTGTGTCCCAACATATCAAGAAACTAACACTAGTGTACCTGCCAAAACGTTAACTGTGGCAGGCGTTTAAGAACAAAGCCGTCACGACACATATCGCGATGTGTCTAATGGTACAAGATTTCTGGACCAAACTGCCAACAGACAAAAACATATTATCATAGGCATGTATTATTTAGAACAAAACACACACAACACACTGTCGAATGGGTCGTGACACTAGGCTCATGATGCTTGGGGGGGGGGGCATACTTCGACGGTCTCAATCGTGCCGTCCAACCGCGTATCCGTCTTCGTGCCGTAAACACGAAGCATACACTCGGGTGAGAAACAAACGTTATTTCCCTATTGTTAAAGGTGGGTAAATATAGTAAATCGACGCGTAAATCGAGGAAAATTTCGCCGTTTTATTTGGCGGATAGAAAACGAGCGAAATATGAAGGCGACACACATTACACACATTCAAGGCCGTTACATCGGTACATGGATAGTTGAAAATGCAAAAACCAACTTACCAAGGCAAAGTTGGCAGACAACACTCGATAACATGCTTTGATAGTTGCACGCGCAAGGCGTTTTTATAGAAGGGAAGGCATGTGGTGCCTTAGATGGATGGAAATGTGTAAATCTAGTCCGTCGAAACGTGCGAAAAAACACGCCGTCCTCTTCGAATTTTGCGACGCGAATAAAAGTATTTTGCGACGGAATTTTTGGACGCGCTCTTCGACGACTGCACGTGCTGAGCAGTGAGGAAGAAGCGTGCCGTGAGGCATTTGCGTAAAACATCGAAATTGGAGCGTCAGAGGAGAAGTGCAAATGAGTAAAAAATGGCGGACCTACTGGCGCTCGACTTTGGGAGCATAAAAGTGGCGCCGTACGATGGGAGGAATTGGCGGATTTTTGAGCGGTTTTTATACCTTTATCGAGAAGAGAGTTCGAATTTTACATTCGACGACCGAATATTTAAACGAAGTTTGCAGGATAATTTGCACATGACCACGTATGACCCATATGTGATCACGTGCAAATTGTGCGCATGCGCACAATTGAAAAATGACCATACTTTCGGTTGCGACGATACACACGACCACTCGCAGTTGTCACCATGTAGGATCGCGGTAATGTTTTCACCTCTGTCACAGTCGCCGGTGTCCACGTTCTTCCAGACTTGATTCTGACTATTTCACCTCTGTCGAGTTTACACAGTTTCTTCGCCCCTCTGTCGAAGTATGTCTTCGCTTTCCTTTGTCTTTCTCTCAGTCTGGCGTAAGCGTGTTCTGGAACTCGGGGCTTGAGCAACGACTCAATTGTTGGTAGATTGTCGCGCAACTTCCAGCTCATCAATAGTTCAGCTGGCGAATATGGCATACCCGTAGCTTGTGTGTTCCGTTAATCCAATAGAGCTATGTGAGGATCTCGGCTATCCTCATTTGCCTTTCGCATAAGTCGTTTGACCGTTCCGATCATCCGTTCGCTCTATCCGTTGGACGCTGCGTTTTCCGGGATGGACGCCTTGATGGTAAACCCATATTCAGCAGCAAACGTTTTCATTTCGCTACTCTTAAAGGGCATTTTGTGTGCGACCAGAATTTCTGGCAGTCCGTGTCTCGCAAACACTGTCCTGAAATGGCTGATAACCGCGGTGGCTGATTTTCCTTGTTAGATACACACCTCTGGATACTTGGAAAAAGTAGTCTACTATTAGGAGATACGCACTTCTCTAATATGTCTGCTCAAAGCTTCTGCCATGATAGCAGGGGCACTTCATGTGGAGTTAACGGTTCACGCTGATTCTCCCTCCTGTACTTCAGACAGTTCGAGCATTTTGCTATAATCTCGTTGATGTCATTGGACATTGCTGGCCAATACATGACGGACCTCGCTCGGGCTCGACATTCCTCCATTCCGAGATGACTTTCGTGGAGCTTTTGCAGTCTTTCACTTCTCATATTGTTGGGTATGACGACTCGTTCACCCGCATACACAACTCCTTGAATAACAAGCAGTTTATCTCTGATTGGCCAGTACTGCCGAATCAGTGGATCACGGTCGCTACGATGTCTCGGCCATCCTCCAGCTAATGTCTGGCTTAGCTTTACCATGGTCTCATCTTCCGTAATGGCGCAATGTACTTTCTGCTTTCGCTGGTTGGACATTGGTAAGTTCGTGACCAAGCTGTGGATTCTTATGTGTGTGTGTGTTAACTTTGATGTCATTACTTTCATATTCGCTTTCCACATAACGCTATCAACATAGTGTCAGTTATGTACATCGTTGGACCGAGCTGGTAGTTCACATAGAGGTTGTACTTCATGAGTCTTAGTAGCATGGCTTGGATCCGTGGTGACGCTTTGTGGATATGTGTAATGTATGTATGCATACATGTATGTATGTATGTATGTATGTATGTATGTATGTATGTATGTATGTATGTATGTATGTATGTATGTATGTATGTAAGCATGTATGTACGTACGTATGTATGTATGTATGTATGTATGTATGTATGTATATAACATGTTTCCCATGGGGACCGATGTATATATATAAAATTATATATATATATATATATATATATATATATATATATATATATATGCATATATATATATATATATATATATATATATATATATATATATATATATATATATATATATATATATAAATTGGTCCCCATATGTAATCATGTTATATATATATATATATATATATATATATATATATAATCTGAATGTGTATACTATTGTTTTTGTGTATATAATCATTTAGTGTTAGTCTGTTACTAATTATACAATAAATAAACGTGTTTATTGTATGCTATTTAAAATAGTTATGTTGGCTACATGACTATATGTTATGCTTTACTGCTTTAGCCACACGTAATAAGCATCCAGCAGCCTATTAATCTACTGAAGTAATATTAAGTTGCATTCTCTGTTCATTCACTCAATTTATTTAGTCGATTTTCCTATGTGTAGTGGGAATTTCATATCGTTATTATTATTAGCTACTAGGCCTATGTAGGGGCTTATGACATAGGTGAGAGGGAGACAGACTTGTTTCTAGATACAAGAGGTGAAGGGAACAGTTCCGATGTTGTCCCTCTCAATGCCCTTGCATACTTTATCATAAAACGTTATAGATGCTGCATGCATTAGAGGTACTTGTAAACTGTGAGTATAACAGATTCCACCCTAGAAGACGAAAGCCCCCTTTTGAGATTCCCATTAAATGCTTATATTAATAATAGTAACAAATATATAACTTCTAGCCTAAATATTTATAAATCATACTGAGAGGCACATCTGAATGCGTAGCTTGGTTTATGCTATCCATCGAGTAAATGAGCCTAATATATTTTTTAACAATATCCTTGTTTTAGCTCAAAAAGCAGCACTTGTTTGGCTTTCTGTTTGATGCAAACTATTAAAAGTGGTCTCAAATATTTGAAGTATATAGTTACATTATATACTTCACACTCTTATTAAATAATAATAATGATACGAATAAAATAATAATAATAGTTATAATAGCATCGTCTTTGCGTATTATCCAGCGTTGTTTAATAAATGCATCTATTCTAGCATGGCTTAGCTCTGTCAAATAAATTGTTTAAACTATTATAAAAAAGGTGTATAGTTACAATTTGTGTATTATAATTATGTTTAGCCCATACGTCTGCGCCCTGGGTATTCGGCGCACTTATTTATGCCGAACGTTACATTGTGACGTCATGTTATCGTATTGCTATATCGTTCAGCGACAAAGTTGGTTATTAATTTAAATGCGGCGATGGATCGAAGACGTTATTCATGAACAAAAAGTAAGCGTATGTAAGATCATGCAGGATAAATGACGGATCTGATGCTGTGTCATTTAACTTGCCACACCTTCCGATTCCGAGCATTCAATGTTATGTTTGTCTTATTAGTTCATTAATTATTAATGTGTGTGTTGCTGAGTCTGATGTGAATCTGAGACAGGCACGGCCATAGCCCGTAGGTGACATCGGGCTTGGATGGGGATACATGTAAGCAAACTCAAAACTGTAATACAGATCCATGGGTAAAATAAAACAAGGCATACTATTTCAGGGCATGTCGAAACAATACAATAAAAGTGCGCTTTCAGTAAGGCTTCAGGACACGTAACCATAGTGTATGACAATGAATATGTCCCAACATTTACAACTGCTGTCGCAACTCTTTGGTATTCATATTCCAGGCAGGACAACATTTGTGGTATTACTAAAATATCGAGTTTTAATGTTCTCGCACTGTTTTGCATGAACACGAACAGTGTACACACGATGTATTTATATTTTTGTTATCCATCAATACATTCATGATGAGCAAAAGCTGATATCGGGCGCAAATCGAACGGGTGACTATAATATGTTTGAGATATCATATTGCGTGTCCTAATCAAGCTCGCTTTAATTAATCACACAACGTCCTATTGACTATAATTAATAATCATATATATATATATATATATATATATATATATATATATATATATATATATATATATATATATATATATATATATATATATATATATATATATATATATATATATATATATATATATAGTCATTCACCCACCAGTCGAACATGCTCGTCAGTCGAACATGCTCGTCAGTCGAACATTTACGATACATCGCTTGGAATTACCGCCGTATGTAGCATACAATGCGGAAAACATGTACACATGGAATCTAGGCAAACAATCTCATTGACAAAGATGTAAAATGAGCTTTGTGAGCATACATTTTCAAAATAAATAACTTCTATTACACGATGTACTCAATGTATCCCGTAGCGTAATGGTCCCTGTGGAAAATTTGGTGTGTTTAAAAACACCTACAATTAATTCAAAAGGGCGGAATATACGTAGGAAATAAGAATTTTATTATCAATATGCCGAAGATTTCTTTGTACACTTGTCATCTGAAATTCACCCTCGGATACTAATCTGGTTAATTTTGGACTCGCGGCACGGACATTTGTTCGCGCGACATCGTCTCGAGGGGATATATTTTGTAAATACTTAGATAAAATATACCTTTATAGCAATTTTGTATACAAGTGGAATATATATATATATATATACATATATATATATATATATATTATATATATTATATATATATATATATATATATATATATATATATATATATATATATATATATATATATATATATATATATATATATATATATATATATATATCATATGTGCGAACAGTATATTGTAAAATGAACGTGATAAAACATAAACAGATTAGTTGCTTTCATCGTAATGTAATATCTTCATTTATTTTAGGACGTTTGATTAGACATCGAGAATAAATACACAGAAAAAGATGAGGTGGTTACCGGTGATTGGACTTTTGCTCATGATGGTGACAGGTACGGCAACCATGACATGTCGTCAGCTTGGAGAAAGCAATATTAGATTATTGGAAATAGATTGTGCTTTAGTTGAAATAGATATATATATATATATATATATATATATATATATATATATATATATATATATATATATGTATATATAGTACAACTAGTTTTATTAAAAAGGTATGTCTTAATATGTCGCAGAGTCCAGTCAACAGCACACAACGACGCACAATTTACTCTCTGGCGGACCTGTTCCCTGGTAAACGAACACCTCCAAAACAACTGGTTTCTCCAGACTCGAAATGCATCCCTTTTGAGAATACGTATTTCACACAGCATGGAAAACAAATACACCCTAACATAATCTGAGTCCAGGCCACTTGGGTTTGTTGTAAATTACTATCGCTAAATTTTTGCATTACAAGGGACATTCTTCACAAATGTAAGTTCGAGTGTTTCGTGTATTTCATTTACCCCGAAAGGCACGTGCTTCAACATATATGGCGTGTTATTTTCATGAAATCATCGTTAATGGTAATGGTAATGGTCGTATGTACACGTATACCTGATTAGTGAGCATCAGTGCTGTAATATTAGAAAGTCACCATTTCAACATGATTATATATCTTCATTCTTCCTCATTCAAAAGTAATATGTCCCTTTAACTTTCTCGATTCCAAGGCAATGCGGTTTCATTACGGGCAAAGAATAATGTATTCGAGGTGATAAGATATTGAATGCACATGATGTACACTTTAATTCGCTTGACACGTATCCTACTTGTACATAGTATATTGTATTCTGCGGTTTCAATTCAGACTCATGTATATGTATATGCATATATGCATATATATACATATATATATATATATATATATATATATATATATATATATATATATATATGTTGATATTTTTAATTACCTGTTAAACGTGTTTCTCACGAAACAGTAAATCGGCCATCAAGGACCTGAGGTAGCTAGTAGTTGCAAATGTATGTAGCAGTAGCAGACCTTAGGCGTGGCATGTATATTAATATAAGGGTTAGTGGTTCCACTAGTGTCAATAATACTAATGTGTGATGAATATGTACATAGCTTTACGGAAGAATATCTTCGAAGCCAATTGCTTTATTTTAGAGTATCGTGGAGATGTTGTGAAGCGGACCAAAAGGGTCTCAAGTGAGTAACTAGTTGACATTGATGTCCGACGCACGACATTACGACACCGTGGTTAATTATATGGCAACGTTGTCACAACGCTAGTTGTTACCCCATGTATGTATGTATATATATATATGTATATATATATATATATATATATATATATATATATATATATATATATACATATATATATATATATATATATATATATTATATATATATATATATATATATATATATATATATATATATATATACATGTGTGACTGCATGGTATGTTTAACACAATGAGGTACACAGCATTGAACGACTGCAACATACGTCCTTGAAACAACGAAACAACATGAACTGATACTCCGGATAGCCACAAATGCATCTTCAAGGGTAATTACTTAGCATGCAAATAAACACAGACGACTACTCTTTCAATAGGGTATACGCATATCCATGAGAAATATTAAATATTTACAAATCAAGTAGAACATAGCCACCAGGTGCCGCATCAACACTGCAGTGTTCTCCTTTTACCCCAAGCAATTACTTAAATAGAAAACCCCAAGCACCAATCACGAACTTCCCCTTCACGACACCCAATCACCTAAATTGCCTGTAAAACAAACAAACACACACACAAACAAACAAGCAATCTATAACAAACAAACATACTACCAAACGCATGCGCACAAGCAGCACTTCAAACTCCTGCGTTAACCCAAATTAGGGCTATTTCGAGTAAACTACCTGATACCTGAGAACGTTTATTTGTTGTTTGATTTAATAACACAGATTATGATGCATGCAAATCAAGTCCTTGCAAATATTCGAGTGTTTGCAACAATACCGACACTGGTTACAGCTGTGCTTGGAAAGAAGTTCATATATATACGAAGCATTTTATAAGTGAGTAGTAATATTTTAAAATGTACATATATATATATATATATATATATATATATATATATATATATATATATATATATATATATATATATATATATATATATATATATATATATATATATAAGGATGAAGCAGGACTGGGGTAATATGAATGGGAGTGGGACTACTACACGGTAAATGCTTCGCAGCTAAAACACGTATGAGACATGAGTTAAAGTAAGGATACAAGCCCCCCTCGCCCCCCCCCCCTCCCCCCGCCCACCTCCTTCCGACCGTCCCCAGTCCAGCCGCCGTCCTCTCCCTTCCCTGTTCATTCATATTTCCGGTTGAAATTGCGCCACTGCAGAACGTTCCTCACCACCGACGGTCACATCGCATGTCGAATAATACGTTAGAGCGTCATCATCACTTCGTTTCAGGCAGGGGCGAGATCGCATAATTTTGATTTGGGGTTGAAAATAGGCAAACCTGCGACAAATATCGGGGGGTGAGGGTGGCCATTCAACCATTGGTGGCGGCCTGGGCTCACAATCTGATTGGTGGTAGGACGACCACGGAGTCCAGCCTGCCACGGACAGCATGCCATCGCACATATCAGCCGGAAATATGAATGAACGGGGAAGGTAGAGGACGGCGGCTGGACAGGGGACGGTCGGAAGGAGGTGGGCGGGGCAAGGGAGTAGGGGGCGGGAGGGGGGAGGGCTTGTCTCCTTACTTTAACTCGTGTCTCATACATGTTTTAGGTGCGAAGCATTTACCCTCTAGTAGACTCACTCCCATTCATATTACCCCAGTCCTGCTTCATCCTTGAAGCATTTCCCCACTTGTTTTATTCCTTTACCCATGAAGCCAACATCTGTACATGCAATAGTTGCTGGAAAATGGTGGCGCCACACTACGGAGTTTGTTCGAGTAAGTGACATTAATTACATAATCGCCACCACGATGACCTGGCGCTGCTGTCGCTAACGTTTGAACACAGCGAAAGTCGAAAGTTTGAAACATCGAAAACTCGAGTTGAGGGACAAAAATCAAAAATTGACGATTTGGCATATTCAAGACTTGCTCTGGGCTTTCCAAAATGGCATAGCACATATCTGTAGCTATTCCCAATCGCTGGATCAATTCGTGTCACTTTAGTGTTTAGGAAACTCCATTCCATTCATATTAGGAAGGAGGTATATATATATATATATATATATATATATATATATATATATATATATATATATATATATATATATATATATATATATATATATATATATATATATGTGTGTATATATATGTATATGTATGTATATATATATATATATATATATATATACATATATATATATATATATATATATATATATATATATCTATATATATATATATATATATATATATATATATATATACATATATATATATATATATATGTATATATATATATATATATATATATACATATATATATATATATATATATATATATATATATATAGATATATATATATATATATATATATATATATATATATCTATATATATATATATATATATATATATATCATCATCATAAGCATGCAGCTATAGTGTCATGTGGTTTGGCGAAGGCTGGTTCCACATCTGCCTATCTTAGTTAATATCTATCTCTCCTCTGTCAGACGATACCCTTCCAGTAGTCGTCTAGTCCGTCTCTAGGTATTTTCCTTTCGTAAGTTGCACATAGATGATCATACACACTGAATATATATATATATATATATATATATATATATATATATATATATATATATATATATATTAATATTTTATACTATACTATTATTATTATATATTACATGTACATACGTACTTATATTGTTTCATTGATGACAGCAATGAGGAACAATTTCGCGCGTCAAGGCGTCGCTAAACAGTCATCATCACAACCATATGGTCCCCTGAACACGCCATAGATGGAAACGACGATGGCAACTTCTTTCACGGTAGTTGTTCTGCTACTCTTTGGTCCTTGAGTCCTTGGTGGATGGTAACATTCAGGGACTTGATTTCGGTGCGCGAAGTTATGATTACCAGCAATAATGAGAAGAGTGAGTATATGGCTAGTTATTAGTTCCTCTTCCAGAGGTTGCGTTACTTATAGTCAGCGCTGACTACATTTGCACATAAGTTCAAGTGTAAATGTAGTTGTTTCGTCGCTGTAGAGTAGAAGACTCATGGGAGCCGTATTTGTGGAAGTGAAAACACCCGTTGTCATTCAACCTCGTCACTGACCCGCAACGCATGCGCGTAGAATTGTGTCACGGTCTTTTCCGGGAAATGCACAATATTTGCCTTGCAATTATTCAACAACGTTGTGTACGTCAACAACGTAGGGGAAACTCTAGTTGAACTAAGAGCTACCCAGGCTTGTACACGCATGTCCTTGGTGCATTCCAATACATCGACGTTGTAAAGTAAGTAAAGTAAAGGCAGTTCTTATATAGCGCAATATCCAATCCTCGGGACCGCTCAAAGCGCTTTACACTATACGCTTTATACTGTCGATGTGAGACCTCTGACAAGGTGTAAACGCTTGTTCTCCCAGTTCGAGTTTGGGAAGCAGGCATGACATGCTCTCATAAAACATACATATTTCACAGAAACACGTGCATCGAACCCAGCCGTTCTGGTTGGTGACAGTGGTCCACTTCCGGTCACAGTTAGCAAGAAGACACGATTCATGATTCAAAACAACGTTAAAATAGAAATATATTTTAGGGGTTCATGTACATATTGAAATGCCAGTAGTACGACTGATGATCAGGAAACAGTTGATGGAACATAACTAAGTAACAATAATACTATTCACCACAACAATTTGTAAACAAATGCAAATTACGAATATAATATTAGAGTGAATAGTTAGAAGAAACACATAAGCAAGTACTGTTTGTTGATAATGCACAACAAAATAACAATAATGATATGTACAAAACATGTGTAAATAAATCAGATTAAATAAATAAGTACAATAAGCTGATCAACATGTAATAACTAAATGAACACATGAGTCCTGACACCCCATAGTTTGCCCTACCCTAACTTTGCTGTATAAATTACGTTTGAAATGCATTTGGATGGAGCTACTGGGCAAAGGAAGCACAGAGAGCGACAGACGGGGCGACATGGAGGAATATTTTATAAATATTTACTTGTAAATTATTTTTTATTGTACTATGTTTTTGTCTCGAGATTAAGTAGGCAGGGCATGACAATGTATAAGTATATCTCCTTTCATCACCATCATCAGCAGTAGCAGCAGCAACAAAAACACTTCCCACTTTGCATGCATTGAACATGTTAATTTATGTTGTTGTTGAATAAAATGACATTCTTTAAGGCCAATCATCCGTCCGTCCGTCCGTCCGTCCGTCCGTCCGTCCGTCCGTCCGTCCGTCCGTCCGTCCGTCCGTCCGTCCGTCCGTCCGTCCGTCCGTCCGTCCGTCCGTCCGTCCGTCCGTCCGTCCGTCCGTCCGTCCGTCCGTCCGTCCGTCCGTCCGTCCGTCCGTCCGTCCGTCCGTCCGTCCGTCCGTCCGTCCGTCCGTCCGTCCGTCCGTCCGTCCGTCCGTCCGTCCGTCCGTCCGTCCGTCCGTCCGTCCGTCCGTCCGTCCGTCCGTCCGTCCGTCCGTCCGTCCGTCCGTCCGTCCGTCCGTCCGTCCGTCCGTCCGTCCGTCCGTCCGTCCGTCCGTCCGTCCGTCCGTCCGTCCGTCCGTCCGTCCGTCCGTCCGTCCGTCCGTCCGTCCGTCCGTCCGTCCGTCCGTCCGTCCGTCCGTCCGTCCGTCCGTCCGTCCGTCCGTCCGTCCGTCCGTCCGTCCGTTCGTTCGTTCGTTCGTTCGTTCGTTCGTTCGTTTAAATATCATCCGTATGTCAAATGCACTGCGTATTTTGTTTGTGATATCGACGATATAACAACAAAAGCTTCACAACGACTATACTTCATCATTATACTCAAGCGTGCTGGAATAGAACCGCATCATCTCGTCAAACTAGATATCACAATAACCCGTTCTGTCATCGAATACGCCTGCCAAGTGTGCCACACCAGTCTGACAATGAGACAAACAAACCTGCTCGAGAGCATTCAGAAAAGGGCCATGCGCATTATATTTATTGGAATGCGTTTTAACGACGCCATCGCTACTCCGAGAATACCAACGCTGGCAGACCGGAGAGAAGAGGCGCTCTGCAGATCCTTGTTAGCGAGTATGTAGCAAACCACCAACAAGCTGCAACATCTCCTGCCGCCCACAAGACATGTAACTACTCTCTTCGTAACGCTCGCGCGCACGGTGTTCTTCGGTGTAAGACCAATCGCTTCAAGAACTCATTTGTGCCGTACGGACTGTATACTGTGAACGGACTTCCCTATTTACATACGACCATTACTAGCTTTGAACTGTGAATCTGTTTAGGTATTTATTCAATTGATCTATTTTATACTATTTTAACGAGTTGTATTTTTTAATCATGTTGTATGTTATATTTATAATAATTTACTTTGCTAAATCTTGTTTATGCTTTAATTTACCTAAATGTATATATTCATATCACAGAACATTTACAATTTTACTATCCGACATTTTTATCGCTTTAATTTAAAAAAACATTCTTGCTAGTAACACTTTCATATATTATAATGCTTTCATAAATAGTGTTATTAATATACTATAGTGTTAATAATATACTATATCATTAATGCATTTGTTATCAACCATGTGAATATGTTCTTATTGTACTATTCAGCCGCTTTGGCTGCCAGTGAAGTGAATACACGTTATTTTTTTATTAAGTTGAAGGTCACAATCGAACATACGGTATCAGAATTGGCCCGTATAATGGACGTCACTGGAAGTGTGGATCGAAAGCAAATGTCATGACCATACGCAAGACAGTTTCATTCACATGTGAGAGTCATGCCAAAGGTTATGCGTTGAAGAAAGATCAAAATGACTCAAGGTCAAGTCGGATGTATGGTGCTTTGCGAAGTCGTTGTTATGGGAGAAGGTATGATTTCATTATACTTAAGGTAATCAACATTAAAATAATCGCCTAGCTGACCATACACTAATACATTTAAGTTAGGATATTATTTTAAATTACGACTGGTCTTGCTTGACACACTAAATGGACATTTATTGGTTTATTATTTTGTTTATTTGCAACACTGTTCTCTTAACATATGATGGGTTCATTTAAATTAGACTACAATATACACGCAAACAAGATCATGCAACGCACTCAATTACAAACACACATGCAATCACTTACTAAAGTTATGAAATGTAATATTTTATATTGATTGTCATTTATATTGTCTAACCAATTAGTTAATTATGTCATTTTGATATGTACAACACTTGGTTATCATATATTATGTTACAAAACGAATGTTTCTTTTCTAAGTACTGCTTTATAGTAATTTTATTATGTCAATTTTTATACAAGTGTTATTACATTACATATTTGTGCATATATGTTATTTCAATATGATTTATTGATACAGTATTTCTCGGATGTAAATCAAAACCCTGCGGAAATGGTGGGTATTGCGTGGGAACTGCAAAATACTACAAGTGCATTTGCAAAGACAGTTATACTGGAAAAGACTGTGAGAGTGACTTTTTAATTTTGGTCAATAACTAAAACAATATATATATATATATATATATATATATATATATATATATATATATATATATATATATATATATATATATATATATATATATATTATTTGCAAAAATATACTTTAGCAACTGTATAATTCTAACGATTTATTTCAGTGGGCTAGCATTGTGTAGTTTTAAGGCTGATAACATTTTAATATCAGTTAACATTACTTGTTGAAAAATACATCAATTGAACTTTTCAAGGTAAA
>OZ024867.1:2066574-2079074 GCA_964017155.1 Oasisia sp. SBJ-2009
TCTTAGTGTACTGTCACCCTGTCTTTGTGTACTGTCACACTGTCTCGGTGTGCTGACACACTGTCTCTGTGTACTGTCACACTGTCTCTGTGTGCTGACACACTCTTTCTGTGTACTGTCACACTGTCTCTGTGTACTGTCACAATGTCTCTGTGTACTGTCACACTTTCTCTGTGTGCAGTCATCCTGTCTATGTGTGCTGTCACACTGTCTTTGTGTACTGTCACACTGTCTATGTGTACTGTCAGACTGTCTCTGTGTGCTGTCACACTGTCTCTGTGTACTGTCACACTGTCTCTGTGCACTGTCACACTGTCACCGTGTGCTGACACACAGTCTCTGTGTACTGTCACACTGTCTCTGTGTACTGTCATTCTGTCTTTGTGTATTGTCACACTGTCTTTGTGTTCTGTCACACTGTCTTTGTGTACTGTCACACTGTCTTTGTGTACTGCACAGAGTTAGATCATTAATCATTCCCCTATAGACTAGAGTGATAATCTCGCCCGCTGCACTGAAGCCACTGTGGACAACTGGCGATAATTCACATAGCACTGTATATATATATATATATATATATATATATATATATATATATATATATATATATATGCACACACAAACATATAATGCTGACGTCTGTCCCACCTAATGCCTTATGTTTTCTTCAACTTTCATCTGCACAGTCATTATTGCGGTGTTTATCATATTGACAACAACAGTTATATCATGTACGTATTTGTCTTTTGGTTCCGCCAGAGTTACTTAATAAAGGCGCAATTTCAAAGATTAAAAGTCAGTCCATATATGACCGTTTTAATATAGTCATGTTTCCAACCCAAAACTATACTCTCCATAGTGTACTATATTGTCGCAAGCATCATGACCTAACAATTCACTTGGACATACTGAACTTAATACAATGTAATTGTAATATCAGCATTAGTAATAGTAAACTAATAATTTACATACTTATGCAGCGGGATAACGTTTTTTAAGAACACCATCACGGGCATTATGACGTTATGAGCGATTGAATAAAAACAATTTGCCCAAAAAACTTGAATCGTGGTTATACAAACCTTCTTTGACGCTTGCCCATCAAGATTTAAAGGAAACCAAAAGAGAAATATGACACGGTATGCAAGTGTTAGAGTTAATAGAAACCAACCACTTCAGTGGTAGTGATAACATAATTTAAAGGGGGAAATGTTACTGGAGTTAGCTACTGTACGGGTGCTTCCTTCAACAAGCTGATGCGTCCGGCAGGACGAATCAGCGAGGATACCTCACATGTCCAGTGACGTATCTGATGCTTTCCAATTCACTATGACAGTTGTAAACACAATCTTGTGAAGTTCACGCAGTCGGTTTTCGTTTCTTGATTTGCATGATACAATATGCCATATTTCTCGGCATGTGGCTGTACATATACAAATGTAGCAAAACAAACGAAGAGCTTCATAGTTTCATAACTGTGGACGGGCTAGACCATGGATGTAAGTCCACCACGAAAACCAGTTTGCTTGGCGCACTTCGAAGGCAGTTGCTTCGATGAGGATATTTCTTACCGTATGGTGAGTCAAAATCCGCTAAAACGTCGGCCATTTCGAGTTTTGGAGTATCGAGCTGTGCAAACGGTATTTATTCTCCGACCACAAACGTCGAAACCTCGGACATTTTCCGTCGACCGGTCAAGGGAGAACGTAAGAAGGTTAGTCAAGTATCTGGTATCTAAATTATTTAAATTGTGTACCATTAGAAACATCGGGATTTGTCCGATAGGTGGCGCATTGCTTGTTTACTTGAAAATACCTGCATACATTTTAGCTGATTTTGAGTTTTAAGTTGCATGTCATTCTTCGAAAACTGCTGGAATGTCAGCGTAAATGTGCAGGGAAGGCGATGGCCTGCAGATAAAGAGTATTTAACTGTGGGTTGGTATTTGTTTGGCAAGGGAAATAACGATACGGTGGCGAGTGACGATTTGTGAGAAGAAAAAAAATGGCGGGCGAACCGGAAGCAACCGATGACCCGCAGCAAGCGTGCCGGCATGGACCGGTAATTGACGAACTACTGTGCTTCGTGACAAAAAGTTGTCTCTGCTTCCACCAGAGACAATTGTTCAACTGTGTGTCAACACATACAACGCCAGCGAAATCGAATGCTTGAAGAAGCTGCTCTTTCAGCTGCTGTCTGATCCGGGTACGCAGACACGGAACGTGAAGCGCAAAGGCGAGAAAAAGAACCGTGACAATATCGACGACATCATTCGACTACTACAGGAAAAGGGTGAGGATGTGCCTCAGTCTGCTGCCGTAGACTTGATTCGACTGCCGCCAATAACATTTGACAGTGTTGACGTGTCAGTTCTGCTGAACTCCATAAAGGAAATGGAAAAATGAGATGGCCTTCTTAAAGGACAGCGTGAAGACGGTCCACAACGCGGCAAGTATGTTGAAAGACACCACTTCATCTTTGAATGCGCGAGTTTGCACACTAGAAAGTAACCAAGTGTTTCCTGTGCCCGTGAACACACACAAGGCTATCGTGGTTTGTTGCAAACTTATATTTGATCAAATAACGTATAAATCCACAAAGTGAGACATGTGGTAGGAAGTATACAAATAAGCAAATATCTGTCATGGTGTACATTGACTTTTCTAAAATGCGTTAAAAAGGGGAAATTATGTTAGAATGCAACTTTAAACGCCTGCCACAGTGCCACAGTTAACGTTCTAGCAGGTACAATAGTGTCAGGTACAGTTTCGTGATATGTTGGAAAACATTCCAAACAAGAAAACAACTAAAACACTAGCATAATATACAAGATGGAAAGTGACCTTGTAGATATTCGACAATATTACTCTATCCAATACAACAATAGATCATCAGGCAAACATCAGAATAAGTTCTTACAAGTATGACACTCGGCAAACGTTTGGAAACAGTTTCTTTCCAACCACAATAAGAGTGGAATTATCTACTACCAATCCTGCGTCAAGCAGATCACTAAACAAACTCATTCCAGTGTAATTTAATCCAACAGTTTACCAATTATGTCAGACGTTCCACCATGCACTGAGGCGTTATATGTCAATATAGCTCATCATAACTATACCTTTTTGTTTATTGTTTCAGCGTCCTAACATTTGTGTTTATTGTATACTATAAAGAAATGCATTTAAGTCGTCACCTGTTTTTAAAGACAACACCGCACTTGATAAATGCCGTGATATAAAACATGACACGAACAAGGTAATGATAAATGCTATTGTCGTCATTTTGTGGATAATGATCATAGTGGGGTGCCTTGTTTGTAAGACGCAATCTATTATTTTACCAATTTTATCAATGTCTGATTACAAATAATTGGTAAAATTGGTGCATACAAATATCAATCTTCTTACGTAAAAGAGTAACAGATATATTTGAGTAGCACTGGCTCAATTGAGGTATTCACTATGTGTATTGCGTACAGCAGCACTCGCGATGGCGTTAAACGCAGGTTGTGATAACGTAGTCAGCTCAGACGACGACGACATTGTTCAATCAGCACCGACCGGTACAACCGACCCCGGCACACCGATGGGGGTGGGCGAGTGCCGATGGGTGTACCTCCTGTCCCTGCTGTATCTGCCGGTGACGTGGACAGTTCACAACCACGATATCATCCACACTCATACAGGCATGGGGCAGGTGGTGCGTATACTAGTAGTGTTCAAGAAGAGTGTACGTCGTATTTACTTCTCGCGCGACACAATCCCTGAGATAGGTGCACTGTTTTCATCGAAATTACTTGTTTCGTGAAAGACTGTAAGGTGTGCGTGCGTGCGTGCGTGCGTGCGTGTGTGTGTGTGTGTGTGTGTGTGTGTGTGTGTGTGTGTGTGTGTGTGTGTGTGTGTGTGTGTGTGTGTGTGTGTGTGTGTGTGTGTGTGTGTGTGTGTGACTGACTGAGTGTGTCTGTGTGTACGTCAGCGTGTGTGCGTGTACGTATGTGGGAATGTATGAATGCATGTATTAATTGAATTGGAAAGATCATAACATTATAGAAAATGTTAAATCAAAGCTCTCTAAGAGTACAGCTATATTATATAGGTGTAGCCAAGTAATATATTCACAATCTATGCATATTCTGTACAGCTCATTATTCTTAACATACGTTTGTTATATTTCTGAAATATGGGGAAACACATACCCTTCTAATATCAATTCAACTCCTCTTTTTTACAGGTCGCATACCTTAAAATGTCCAGATCTAGTGAATTTCAAAACAGCTATGTTTATGTATAAAGCATACTACTGCATGTTACCAGCTAATATACAACAGCATTTTGTGAAGAAAAAACAACATATCTCGGTAATAACACATCTCAAAAATCTAACTAGCACGTTTGTATAGTCTTAAATTGTAATGTTTGTTGAATGTTGTTTGAATAAATCATATTGAATTTAATACAGTAGTTTGTATCACGGTAACGTGGAAGAAATGGTGTAAGTAAAAGTCCCGCACTCGTAACAATGAGAGTAGTTTTAACAGAACGTCATCATTTCAATTTATGCAATTATAATGCTAACATTGATTTCCCATTATTGTGCGACATCTACTGAATGTGCGTAAATGGAATCCTTACAGCGACTTCTTTATTTTCAGGGCAGTATGAAGACACTACTATGTTGTTGGTGGTATCCATCGTGGCGCTATTTCTTGTGCTGTCCAATCTTGCTTTGGACTTCGGATATGATTCCTTCGTGTTTCTCATCTCTACAGTCGCGAAATAACAATTATTCAGTTTATTTATGTTAAACGCACAATGCACTGATATTACATTTAGTTTAACACCCATTAACATATACACAACACATATGTCACACATACACGTGCACACACGTATATATATACTAGGAAACATACACATACAGACACGCGCGACCTTTTCTCCGCAAGCATGTGCACATAATATGCGCGCAACACGAAGTACTCAAACACAAACAAACACATTTACACACCACGAATACATAAAAACACACTTTATCAAACACACATGCAGACAAGCGTACCTGTATACATATCCACACACACATAATTATACACACACATCTACATAAACATATACATGTACACACACGCACATACACACAAACACGCAGCCGTACAGAAACAGCAGCTACTTGCTTAGAAGTTTACGTACAATGAAGAAACGACCCTCTTGTTCTATGTCTACACTATCTGGAAAATACATCGAAGTACACAATTAAACTCGTTGAGTGAAATTACGGGTTCACAATAGAACTTAAGTCAAAAGGAATCACACGAGACAGTGGCAGAGAACACAAGTAAGACAGAAACGCCACAAGTGGCCGAGACGGATCAGAAAGAATCACAGCCGGAGATGGGAGAGCAAACGAAAGAATCACAGCCGGAGATGGGAGAGTAAACGAAAGAATCACAGTCGGAGATGGCAGAGTAAACGAAAGAATCACAGCCGGGTATGGCAGAGTAAACGAAAGAATCACAGCCGGAGATAAGATAAGATAAGATAAGATAGCTTTATTGCCATGTGTTCACATTGTAGTTACAATAAAACATTGGAATGTGTACTGATATTGGTTGTCGTAATAGTACATTCACATGACAATACATTCACATGCACCAAACAATGAAGTTAAAATATACTACTACATTAAATAAAATAAATAAGAACAATCACATAAAAAGGTCGGAATAAAAAATTGCTAACATCGATAAATAATTGATACGATCTAGTAGAAATATAGTAGCTTAAAATGTAAAATATGAAATAAAAAAATAAAAATATAAAATATAATAAATTTTGATAAAATATACATACTAAAACTCATCGGAAAGTGGACTATATGTTTGCTGCGGGGGAGAAAATCACTTCTGTTTTGACAGGGCTTGAACGGCTAAGGGGAAAAAGCTAGTACTAAAGTGGTTGGTCCTGGTTTTTATGGATCTGAATCGGCGACTAGATGGGAGAGGTTCAAATAGGTCATGGGCAGGATGGGTTGTATCTTGAGAGATGAGAGTCGCTCTTCCTAACAGACGCTGCTGATACAGTATTTCAAGACTGGGAAGGTCTCTGCCAATGATTCGGGAAGCAGTTTTCACAACTCTGTTTAATCTGACCGTTTCCTTCTGTGTAATCGATCCAAACCATACTGAGATAGAAAATGTCAGAACACTCTCGATTACAGCTCTGTAAAAGTTGAGCATGACCTGTGTGGTCAAACCAAACGATCTTAACCTTCTTAAAAAGTACAGCCGCTGCTGGGCCTTTTTGACAATATTTACAACATTTAGTTCCCATTTAAGATTACTGGAGATTGTTGAACCGAGAAATTTGAAATGTTGGACGATTTCAACTGTCCTGCCATCGATCACTAGAGGCGAGGGTGGAGAAGATTTCTTTCTCCTAAAATCCACAATCATTTCTTTCGTTTTATTTACATTACGTTCCAGATTGTTATCGCTGCACCAACTGATGAGTTTGTTTACTTGGTCCCGATATTCAGATTCATCAGAATTTGTTATAAGCCCTATCACTGTAGTGTCATCGGCAAATTTCAGTATTTTAGTACCTACGTGACAAGATAAACAATCATGTGTAAAAAGAGAGTATAACATTGGTGACAGATCACAGCCCTGAGGCGTGCCAGTAGATAACGTAACTGATGATGATAAGTTGTCGCCTATATTTACAACTTGCGGCCTATTTAAAAGAAAATCGAGGATCCACAGACACATGGATTGAGGAACACCGAGACTCTGTATCTTATCGAAAAGTTTTGATGGGATAATCGTGTTAAAAGCAGAGCTAAAATCAACAAAAAGGATCCTAGCGTAAGTATTTGGGCTGTCGAGATGTTTAAGAACGTGAAACAATCCTATGGCGATAGCGTCGTTAACGGATCTATTGTTGCGATATGCAAATTGAAACTGGTCAAGCAATGGATCGATAATTGATTTCAGAAACTGCAGGACCAAGCGCTCGAGTGTCTTCATGACTACAGAAGTCAAGGCAACAGGCCTGTAATCGTTTAAACACGAGGCTGTAGATTTCTTGGGAACATGAATGATAGTTGATATTTTGAAGCAATGAGGGATTTTACATTGGGAAAGAGACACATTGAATACACTCGACAGCTGGTCGGCACACAGTTTAAGTAAACATGGAGAGATGTTGTCCGGACCGGCAGCTTTTCTGCTATTTAAACGTTGAAACATGCTTCTAACAACATATTCATCCACTGCGAAAGGAGGGAGGGATGAGGAGGGAGTGATACAGGAAGGAGAAGTAGTGTTCAGTTTATCAAACCGGCTATAAAAGTCATTCAATCTGTCAGGAAGGTTAGTGTCGGTAGCCGTAGTGTTCTTGGGAGACGGCTTGTAGTTCGTTATGGCCTTCAGTCCCTGCCAAATGTTCGTGGAGTTGTTGGTGGACAGATTCTCTTTAAGTTTGTCACGGTATTTCGCCTTGCCGGTTTTTATGGCATTTTCCGCTTCATATCTCGCTTTCTTGTATTTATCTTTATCATTGGCTTTGATGTTTCACCTGAAGCTTGTGTTTAATAGAAGTATTGAACCACGGTTTGTCGTTTGGGTAGATTGTTATTGTTTTTGTTGGTATACAGAGGCCCTCGCAGAAGGTGATGTAATCACTGACTGTTACGGTGTACTCGTCAATGTCGGCTGCGGCCTCTTTGAATACTCCCCAATCGGTGCATTCAAAACAGCCGCGAAGTGTCTCCATTGCATTCACTGACCACTGTTTCACAGTTTTCACGGTTGGCTTAACACGTTTCAATTGCTGTTTGTAAGTCGGCACCAGGTAAACCATGGCGTGGTCCGAGCGGCCGAGTGGTGCGCGACGGATGGAACGGTACGCACCCTTGATGGTTGTGTAACAATGGTCAAGAGTTCTACCATCCCTAGTTGCACATGTCACCTGCTGTATGAACTTCGGCATCTCTTTCTTTGGATTGGCTTTATTAAAATCACCCGTCACAATAACAAACGAGTCTGGTTGAGAAAGTTCAGCCTGCGTGACGATGTCAGACAGTTGAATCACGGCGGCATCTGTGTTAGCTTGGGGGGGTATATACACGGCAGTCAGAATTATGCTGGAAAACTCCCTGGGCAGGTAGAAAGGCCGACAGACAATTGTAATGGCAGAGTAAACGAAAGAATCACAGCCGGAAATGGCAGAGTAAACGAAAGAATCACAGCCGGAAATGGCAGAGCAAACCAGTCAAGCAGATATAAACAAATCAAATCAGTTGTTATCTGGTTTCAATTAAGTATTATGTGTCTATTAAAACACAATAAAAGCTGACTAAGAGTGAATTGATCCTCACTATAAAACGCACGAATACAAATTGCTTTCGTTTGACCTGTAACACCATGTGCGAACCAGTTACTATATTGAATGTCAATTGAAGCTATATGGGCATTATGTATTCTACGTGTGTTATGATAATTGAAGAAAACCATCAAATGATTACGCCAACAAAGTGGATGGGGTATATACCATAGCACTTTATGACAACAAATTGTCGGCCAATCATTAATATTAAGGTGTCCGTCGTGGCAGCAATTATTTGTTATATTTATTCGATTATTCTTCTCTTCTATTATGGAAAAGCAATTCGCGTAACCTTAAATCATAGCCGGCAAAGTTAACCGTGGTTATGAGTATTAATAATATTGTCAGTTGACTGAACGTGGTGACACGCTAAAAGAAGGATTGTTACCCCGCGTAAGTGTTGACACAATAAAGTGTCGTGCAGTTTGACTGACACTGTTATACATGTCTCGAATTTCTACGTCCCATTCCATTCCAATATGGTCGTTATGGATTATTTGCCAGCATAGGCTATACGTATACCTCGCAAGCGCGCGCAAGCGCAGTCTCGCTTTGATCAACTCTGGCGAAGCGTTGAAAACATACGTCACGCCCGGTGTCGCGGTCCAGCATGTTGATGCAGTCCAGCATGTCTAAGGTTAGCAGTTCATGTCAAAAGGTTAGCGGTTCATGTCAAAAGGTTAGCGGTTCATGGCGAAGGTTAGCGCGACGGTGTGCAACGTCGAGCGGTCCAGAACGTCGTGCCAGAATGTCGAGACTGAGTACATGACCCCGCGGCGACAGTGTTACATAATAAATCATTTCTGGGCTGCAGCGACGACCTACACACACACATATATATATATATATATATATATATATATATATATATATATATATATATATATATATATATATATATACGACAGTTACATATATCCTAATCTGCCAGAGTTATATGTCACGAAGACGCGAGGATTTGTATTCAATGCTGCACGTACTATAGACTATAGCCATAACATAACATGCACAACGCTCTGAGACAAGGACATTAAGAAAAAACTTTATAAATAATTACAAGTAACGATGATTGTGAGGTTTTGTTATGTTTATTAATAATAATTGCAAGAAAGGAAGCGCATCAATATAATCAGGTATAATGTAAAAGAATTTTAATTTATCAGAAATATAAATGAGGATAAAATGGCATCGAACTAAGTCAATCAACCTGGAAAGTGTGCTAAAAAATTATGTTAATCAAGCATATGACTCTTTTCTAATATTTATGGATATATTTAACAAACACTGTCCAGTAACAAAAGATCCCCAAAAACGCTTTGAGAAAAAACCCTGGTTCACCAAAGGTTTAAAACGTGCTTGTGCAAAGAAAAATAAGTTATATAACGCATTCATTGTAATGAGATCTGCAGAAGCAGAACAAAAAGTACAAAACATACACAAATAAATTAACATCTATATTAAGAATTACATAAAAAAAACTATTATAGCTCGATGTTAAAAAAGCAAATGTTAAAGAGACCTGGAAAATACTAAATGAAGTAATTAACAAACGCAAAAAAAGCCAACATGTCCAGAATACTTTATAAAAAACAACAAGATAATTTCAAAGAAAGAAGATATTGCTAATTAATTTAATAACTTCTTTACAAATGTTGGCCCCAACTTAGCCAAATATATCCCCTTACCTAAAAACGATACAACTATTTATGATTACTTAGAAGAAATCATTAAACATACTATGTTTCTATAAGTCCTGTTGATGACATAGAAATTATTAGAACTGTTCAAAATTTTAAATATAAAAGATCAACTGATTTCAGTGACATTAGCATAAGTCTGCTTAAGAAAGTAATTTCTAAAATAGTTAGCCATTTGCTCATATATGTCACGTTTCATTTCAAACAGGTATTTTTCCAAAAAATATGAAAATAGCTAGTTATTCCGCTATATAAGTCTGGATAAAAAAAACGTTTTTTTTTACAAATTATAGGCCAATATCTTTATTACTACAATTCTCAAAAATTCTGGAGAAACTATATAACAACAGAATGGACATGTTCACTGATAAATGTAACATACTCAGTCCAAGTCAGAATGGGTTTAGGCGTAGCATGTCAACAACTGAGGCGCTTTTAGATTTGGTAGAAGAAATTACAACTTCATTAGAAAAAATAAATATACTGTTGGAGTATTTATTGACCTAAACAAGGCCTGTGATACTATTGATCATGATATACTGTGTAAAAAACAGCATTTCTATGGTTTGTGTGGTGTCGCACAGGAATGGATTTAGAGTTATTTAGAAAATAGAAAGCAATTTGTCAGTTTTAATAACTGTCATTCAGAAATACTAAAGGTATCGTGTGGTGTCCCTCAGGGTTCCATTTTGGGATCAAAATTATTTATCATGTATATTAATGACATCTGTAAAGTCTCACAAGTGTTCAAGTATATTTTATTTGCTGATGATACAAATCTATTATGTTGTGATAGAGACGTAAATGAACTCGTTCGGGTGATAAATGGTGGATTAACAACTGCAGACATGTTTTTTGATATTAAAAAACAATTACACGATTTTTGGTAATCGCAGAATAACTGCAGATATTTGTATTGTGCTGAAGTATGGGGTAACAAATGCTACAAATATACATTGTTTAGTTTTGTTACAGAAAAGGGTTATAAGATTAATTTGTGGTGCCAAAAGACTTGATCACACAAACTTACTGTTTCACAATGTACATAATTTATTCTTAAAATACCAGATCTTGTAAAACTAAAAACTGATATAATTATGTTTAAGGCATAACACTATATATTACCAATGAATGTACACAAATTATTCAGAATACATGAATCACGATATTCATCCAGGCATAAATGTAAGTTCAAGCAAATCTATGTACGTACTAACTTTAAAAAAATATGTGTATTTCTGTTACTGGGGTTAAAGTATGGAACACCATCGAAAAAGTGTTATACAGATAGACTGTTGAATAGCTATGTGTTAGAGTCCTTGACTATTTTGCCAACATAAATTAGATAACTAAATTAAACATTCAGATTGTTGATTGTTATAAAGGTTTTTTCTTCAATAAAAGTCAAAATGTCTTATTTTCGATTAAATATCATGTGGTTATACATTTAAATAGTGTTCTCGCACCTTCTATTGCACTGTTCAGATACTTTATGTATGCAATTAAGCAATTATAATGGTAAACACGATAAGTATTGTACTTCTTTTACCCTTTTTTCAAAAAATTGTATTGTATGCACTATACGTATAATTTAGTAGTAGTAATTGTTGTAGTTGAAATACATTTCAATTCAATAAATGATTAACATAAACTATAATATGTCTGGTTCACTCATGTTAATTCGGCAGTCACCATGTTTACGCTGGTCACAGTATACGTTAACCTTTATCATGCACGTAAGAAGTCATTAAGCAACACTCAAAACGAGGTGGAACACACTTTGATAGTGGTCCTATTGGAATGTTTTGTAGAATTAGATTGTTTATTCAATAAGGCTCTTTCTCTCCACCACTTTTGCAAATATGGGCTTAGCATTGCAGTATATAAATCCCATTGAGGTGCTTCAAGATCAGCATAAAGGGTGGAAATCTAGACGTTACCATATCCAAATAGTTGGTTTTACCAAAACAACTCGGCAATGATTTAATAATATATTTTGGGAAATGAGCCATGCATTCAAGACTTACAAAACTTTATTAACATGTCGACTGGTGGAAGTATGTGTCACTTGACAGTTCAATAGTAGTGTTAAATGAAATGCAAACAATATCATTAACAACAAAAGAAGCTCTTTCAATAAACCGTTGCATTTAATAACAAATAAATAAGACAACTTTCAAAGATTTATTAAGTCTTGCAACAACGCATGCCGAAAAGCAACAACGTCAGCCTGCCGTACTGTGTTTGTTTCAATTCTGTTGCAGATGGCCTTTGCGTACTGAAATATAGATACACATTATTGTTAATATTTCCTCATTTTAACAACGCATTCATCTGAATACGTCTGTATGGTCCCCTAGTAATATTGTTAGTCACATCATTTCTGTGGTTGTTCAGCAGTTAATTATAACAACAC
>OZ024867.1:2084074-2086574 GCA_964017155.1 Oasisia sp. SBJ-2009
AGTGGGGTAGGACGTGACAGTGGGGCAGGACGTGACAGTGGGGTAGAAGACAGTGAGGTAGGAGGAGACAGTGGGGTAGGAGGAGACAGTGAGGTAGGAGGAGACAGTGGGGTAGGAGAAGACAGTGAGGTAGGAGAAGACAGTGGGGTAGGAGGAGACAGTGGGGTAGGAGAAGACAGTGAGGTAGGAGGAGACAGTGGGGTAGGAGAAGACAGTGAGGTAGGAGGAGACAGTGGGGTAGGAGGAGACAGTGGGGTAGGAGGAGACAGTGGGGTAGGAGAAGACAGTGGGGTAGGAGGAGACAGTGGGGTAGGAGGAGACAGTGGGGTAGGAGGAGACAGTGAGGTAGGAGGAGACAGTGCGGTAGGAGGAGACAGTGGGGTAGGAGGAGACAGTGGGGTAGGAGGAGACAGTGGGGTAGGAGGAGACAGTGGGGTAGGAGGAGACAGTGGGGTAGGAGGAGACAGTGAGGTAGGAGGAGACAGTGCGGTAGGAGGAGACAGTGATGTAGGAGGAGACAGTGGGGTAGGAGAAGACAGTGGGGTAGGAGGAGACAGTGATGTAGGAGAAGACAGTGAAGTAGGAGGAGACAGTGGGGTAGGAGAAGACAGTGAGGTAGGAGGAGACAGTGGGGTAGGAGGAGACAGTGGGGTAGGAGGAGACAGTGGGGTAGGAGGAGACAGTGGGGTAGGAGGAGACAGTGGGGTAGGACGTGACAGTGGGGTAGGACGTGACAGTGGGGCAGGACGTGACAGTGGGGTAGGAGGAGACAGTGAGGTAGGAGGAGACAGTGAGATAGGAGGAGACAGTGAGGTAGGAGGAGACAGTGGGGTAGGACGTGACAGTGGGGTAGGACGTGACAGTGGGGTAGGACATGACAGTGGGGTAGGACGTGACAGTGGGGCAGGACGTGACAGTGGGGTAGAAGACAGTGAGGTAGGAGGAGACAGTGGGGTAGGAGGAGACAGTGAGGTAGGAGGAGACAGTGGGGTAGGAGAAGACAGTGAGGTAGGAGAAGACAGTGGGGTAGGAGGAGACAGTGGGGTAGGAGAAGACAGTGAGGTAGGAGGAGACAGTGGGGTAGGAGAAGACAGTGAGGTAGGAGGAGACAGTGGGGTAGGAGGAGACAGTGGGGTAGGAGGAGACAGTGGGGTAGGAGAAGACAGTGGGGTAGGAGGAGACAGTGGGGTAGGAGGAGACAGTGGGGTAGGAGGAGACAGTGAGGTAGGAGGAGACAGTGCGGTAGGAGGAGACAGTGGGGTAGGAGGAGACAGTGGGGTAGGAGGAGACAGTGGGGTAGGAGGAGACAGTGGGGTAGGAGGAGACAGTGGGGTAGGAGGAGACAGTGAGGTAGGAGGAGACAGTGCGGTAGGAGGAGACAGTGATGTAGGAGGAGACAGTGGGGTAGGAGAAGACAGTGGGGTAGGAGGAGACAGTGGGGTAGGAGAAGACAGTGAAGTAGGAGGAGACAGTGGGGTAGGAGAAGACAGTGAGGTAGGAGGAGACAGTGGGGTAGGAGGAGACAGTGGGGTAGGAGGAGACAGTGGGGTAGGAGAAGACAGTGGGGTAGGAGGAGACAGTGGGGTAGGAGGAGACAGTGGGGTAGGAGGAGACAGTGCGGTAGGAGGAGACAGTGATGTAGGAGGAGACAGTGGGGTAGGAGAAGACAGTGGGGTAGGAGGAGACAGTGGGGTAGGAGAAGACAGTGAGGTAGGAGGAGACAGTGGGGTAGGAGAAGACAGTGAGGTAGGAGGAGACAGTGGGGTAGGAGGAGACAGTGAGGCAGGAAGGTGAGGTGTGTGGTAGGGTTTCAGCTGATCATAGGCCACCTTTGTCTTTAAGACCACGCCAGCTGTGTTTGCCAGTGTCACCTGGTAGTTTGGCCCGATATTTCTGATCCTAAGGATAAGGAACATATTATTAGGAATACTTTTATTATCTCACAGTAATGATATCCCCAATATCATCACCATCTTGCGATGTCTAAGTTTACCTACAATGATCAATGTTTGTCATTGCATTTATCAGAAAACTCGAGGTAAGTAATAGCCAATTTAGGATTCAGCAGCAATGTTGTCTAGTGCATCTTGTTTCTAATTAGTGCTGTCCTGTACCAATCAAAAATTGTCACACATCTAGTTCAGTTCTTATTTTAAAAGTAAGTAAGACATGTGAAACATTTGTCAAATTTATTGAGGATACGCTTAAATTGAGGCAAATAATTAACATTGTTACCTGAATGGGCCATTCCATTGTGGCTCCAGTTTGCCACCTTTCCTCCCGACATTCCTCATCTTCAGTTTCAGGACAATGTCACCAATCTCAAAGTGAAATGTTTTCATTCCCTTTGTTTTTCTGTTCATGTACTGCTTAGATTGGCGCTGTTGGGCAGTTGTGACATTTGTGTGAACCTGGAAAGTCATGGTGCTTAGAACATAGTTGGATGGAAGACTTAAATATATAAAATTGCCAGTTAGAAGTAATAATGTATACACAAGAA
>OZ024867.1:2094074-2109074 GCA_964017155.1 Oasisia sp. SBJ-2009
TGAATCGTGAGCGATAACAGGCCACGGACAGCGAGTTTGTTGACACTCAATGAGTCATTGACATTGATATTGATTACAGTGATTGATTCATGATTCACTGAAATAAGAACAATATGAACATTATTTGTTCTTTTTTGGTTCCAAAGCAATATAATTTAGTTACATGTACTGGGAAATATCATAAAATATACAAAGAAATCTTCCTTCATTTTATGTAGTGCTTGATACCAGCTGTTCTTCCAACAATACGTTCCATCGCCAATGAGTTGCCAGTGTCGATTCAGTCGCTGGCCACTTGTCAACCATCGGAAGGTGAACAACTGTCCTTGAAGGAGAAGAACGTCCTCACGTACATAGGAGGATACATCGTCAAGAAGATCGCTGACAAAGTGTATACTTCGTGCAAGACCAAAATCCGCTCCGTCATATGTGACAGTGACCCAAATCACGACTTATTGGCAGCGAAGGACTATGCTGATGCAAAAGTTGGCCTACAAGTTCCGAGCCCCATCCTGGTCGACGCGCTAAAGAAAATGGAAGTCTCCTACATCAAGCAAATCGATGATGTCATGCACCGACCACGAGTGAAGGTCACACTCATAGCATCGCTCGTGACGTGTGTGGATGAGAGCTTGTCGTGCAACGTTTGCAAACTGGCCAACGTCATTGTGCATCTGATGGTGAACATCAGACTACACCATTCCATCAGACAAGCCAACATCAAACTCAGGGACAAGAAAGACCGAAAGAATAGGAATGTTATCTAATTCAGTCACCTGTAAATTTATGATAGCTAAATTTGTGTTATGTATCAGACTTTGATGATGACCAGTTGGATAATGTTCGGGTAGCCGAGAGCCTTTCTCTGTTGTAAATCTCGCATACATTGTTTAGATCACCTTCGCTGAGAACAAAGGAAATGAGGTTCATAAAATTCTGATTTACTTAGAATATGTCCATTATATTTCCATGTAAATACTGATGTCGCTGACAAATTTCACTGAGAGAAAGAAGCCAGCTTATAATATGTTGTCTTTATGGCTGCAAATGTGGGGGGGGCAATTTTATTTATTTTAGACTGGACACTATTGCAATGTATGTTTTATTTTTAACAATGAACAATAAATGTTTTTTTTCATTCAAATGCTGGTGTGTGGCCTGCTGTTTGCCATTAGTGTGGGCCAGAAAAAAGCATGAATGAAACCCAAATGATACACACGTTGTATCGGCGCAAACAACGGAATATACACTGAAAATGTAATATGTCGATTGTCGTTGTCAAGAACTTCTGTGAAAAATAAATAAATAAATTTTGTTTAACTTTTCTTCATTCTTCTTGAATCTACGTGTGTTTGATAATTGACATGGCAATCGCCCATCCTTCATTGCTCAAAGAACTCGAATAGCGTGCATACAGCACATCGCAAAACTACCACGTGCGTTTATTTACGTTTGTCAGC
The DNA here is from genome assembly GCA_964017155.1 of Oasisia sp. SBJ-2009. Lineage (NCBI taxonomy): Eukaryota > Metazoa > Annelida > Polychaeta > Sabellida > Siboglinidae > Oasisia > Oasisia sp. SBJ-2009. The sequence goes on from OZ024867.1 coordinate 2,095,535, forward strand.
CTCCTCGCCGCTTGGTGCGCTACGGTCGCTGAAGTCACGCAAAAACGACAGAGTGCCGCCTCTTTGCGTTTTACACTCTTTGGAAGCACTACGAAATATGAAGAATGGGAACAACCACAGTAGTATGTTAGGGTCTTATCGGTATACACTTCAATGCCCGGAGTCTAAAAGCCAACTTAAATAAGATTAAGGACACTCTTCGAGAACTAGAGTATAAGTTCCATATTATTGCAATTTCGGAAACTTGGTTTAAAGAAAACAATTGGGATGGAAATGAAGTAACTAATTTTCATGACGCATTTTTAGGTTACAAATTGTACTGCAACTCCAGAAACAACAAAACAGGCGGTGGTGTTGCCATATTTGTATGCGAATCTCTACTTAGGAATTGTCAATCTCCTAATATATGCCTGCGGAACATATCATATACGATTGATGAATGTTTCGAAAGTATTTTTATTGAACTACAGACCAGTAAACATTCAAAAATCACTGTCGGCTGTATATACAGAGCACCGAATACTAGCATTAGCAAATTTAATGAAAATTTATCATATATACTAGGACATTTTACCAGTAAAGTGGTGTACATATGTGGTGATTTTAATATAGATCTATTACACTGTGAAGAACAAACTGAATCGAAACATTTCGTTGATCAAATGTTCAGTTCTGGATTGTATCCCTTGATCACCAGGCCAACAAGAATAACAGGCACGAAAGCAACTATAATAGATAACAGTCATTTTCTGTTCTGAGCTATGCAGAAACAAAATGTGCGGCATTGTTTTAAGCGATGCTACGGATCATATGCCAATTTTCGTTATGTGCGATAATAGTACTTACGTGACAAATAATAATGATCAAAAAGTGAAGTATAACAGAACATTGGACGATGAAGCCTTAAGCAAATTTGAACAAGACTTAAGCCATACAAACTGGGAAACTGTACTGAACGAATGTAATCCCAATTTAGCATACTTGCAATTTATGCAAATACTAAGTAAAAACCACAACAATGCTTGTCCTGTCAAAATACGAATGTATCCCAACAACGCTAAACGGAAGGAAAAACCTTGGTTATCAAGAGGCATAAAAATGCTTGCATTAAAAAAAATAACTTGTACTTAGCATTTCTAAAAAGAAGGTCATTGTTAACAGAAAGTCGCTATAAAAACTACAAAAACAAGTTAACAAAAATCTTGCGTATTGAAAAAAAGAACTATTATAGACAGAAACTCGAAGAGTGTAAGGCCAACACTAGTGAAACGTGGACAATTATTAACACTATAATAGGTAAAAGAAAGTCGGAAGCAAAATATTCAAATGAATTCATTGTTGATAACGATCGAGTAACATTAGACAACGAAGAAATTGCTAATCATTTCAATAACTTCTTTATTAACATAGGTACAATCTTATCTAACAGTATAGAGCCATGCCAAGGAACACAACCGACCGACTTTCTAAAAAACCAGGTATCAGAGTCAATGTATATGTATCCCGTTACTGAGAAAGAAGTAAGCGAAATTGTGTCAGGGTGCAAAAGTAAGACTTCGTATGGACACGACGAAATCAGCATGAAAACTGTTAAACATGTAATAAAGCAAATTGTAAGACCTTTAACCTATATCTTTAACAGATCATTAATCACCGGAATATTTCCAAATGACATAAAAACGGCAACAGTTATTCCTGTTTTTAAATCAGGAGATCGTCTCCAATTTTCTAACTATAGACCTATATCACTGTTACCCCAATTCTCCAAAATACTAGAAAAAATATTTAATAAAAGGTTAATGTCATTCATTGAAAACAATCACTCAACTTCATTAGCGTTAACCGAATTTGTCGAAAAGGTAACTTCAGCAATAGATAAACAAGAAAGCACTATCGGGGTCTTTATTGATCTGAAGAAAGCATTTGACACCGTTGATCATAAAATACTGCTAAGTAAGTTACAATGTTATGGAATAAGGGGTTTGGCACTAGATTGGATTAAAAGTTATTTAGCCAATCGTGGTCAGTATGTGTGCTATAACAACAGTAATTCAGAGCTAAAGAATATCAAGTGTGGAGTCCCACAAGGATCAATCCTGGGCCCAGTACTATTTATTTTATATATAAATGACATGTGTGAAGTGTCAAAATTGCTTAATATTATTTTGTTTGCAGATGACACTAGCATTTTTTACTCAACTAGGAATACTGTGGATATAACATGTACAGTTAATAACGAACTAGAAAAACTAGATATATGGTTCAGAGTTAATACATTATCGCTTAATGTGAACAAAACCAATTTTATCATGTTTACAAATAAAAAACAACTTAGACCAACAGTAAACATTGTTTTGAATGGAAAGAACATTGAGCAGGTGTCACATACAAAATTCCTTGGTGTAATCATTGATGAAAACTTAACGTGGAGAGAGCAGATAAAAATGGTTGAAACGAAGGTATCAAAAAGCATAGGTGTTTTGTATAAAACAAAGGATGTTCTTGACATTCAAGCATTACGCACGTTATACCAATCACTTGTTGAACCATATATGTTTTATTGCTGTGAAATATGGGGAAATACGTATCCGTCTAGAGTAAGAAAACTCTCTCTGCTACAGAAAAAGCTATAGGAATAATATATAGTCTAGATTACCATGGTCATACATCTGTATTTTTTCACTGTTCAAAAATTCTTAAACTTCAAGATTTAATTACACATAGGACTATGGTTATGCTTTATAAAGCAAACAACCACTGTTTAGAAGGTCGTGTACAAGCGTTCTTTGAACCAACTGCAGCCGTACACAAGCATGATACCAGACAATCTAAACTATTTTATGTTAAAAAAGCGAACACCACCCATAGACTACTGTCAATTACTGTCAGAGGAATACACGTATGGAACGGTCTTGAAAGTAATATAAGACAGTTGCCAAGTTTAAAACAATTTAAGAAAAGTTTAAAGTCGACGTTACTTTCTTCGTATTTATGAACAATTAACACAATTAAAAAAAATATTATTGTTGGTTTGTATTAAATCTTATAACTTTTACTATAACTACTACGCATTTTAGTTGAGAAGGGCATAGCGCCTTACAAGTCATATGACTGCTATGTCCTTTTAATAACAGCACCGATATTATATTGTATTGTCGTTACCATTATGTATTGTATTATTTTTCATACTATGTTGTATATTCCTGTGTTGCTGTTGTTAAATAAACTTTCATTCATTCATTCATTCATCGTTGCGCACTTGGTGCGGCGCGAAGGAATTCCTCCAGTCAAGTGGCGCCCTCTGTCGGATAGGGCGTGTACTAGTGGCGCCCTCTGGCGGATAGGTAGTGCACTAGAGGCGGCCTCTGGCGGATATGTCGTGTACTAGTTGTGCCCTCTTACGGACAATTAACGAAATATTACTACTCACATCCGTGCGTATTATTTTTTTAATTGGCGCCTCCTGGCGGATAGGTCGTGTATTAGTGTCGCCCCTTACGGACAATTCACGAACTAATACTGTCCAAATTCGTGTGTCTCATTTTTTAAATTACGTCAAAATTGTGTTAGGGGTCATGTAGCACCCCCTCGCGGATAGATGACGAACTACAAACTAGGTGAAAGAACAGGTCGAGTCATCTGGCGGATAAGTATTCGGCTAATCGATCACGTGACTTAATATTATAGCCGTCAACTATTGTACTCTGTGACTCCACTGTTTTGTTTTCTTCGAACTCGATACAATGTTACAATAAAATGGTGCGCTTATACCAGCAATACCATTCTTGTAACAATATATCGTCGTGTCACCGTGCATGTTTGTCGAATTGTGATTGGTTGTAACGTTTCGACTCACCCACGTGATCCAAGCGTCCAGCTGCGAACGTATATGAGACGGCCGGTTTTCGAGTCATTCGTTCTCCTACATCGACATGGCTAACGTTATTCTGAACCACCCAGAGTACTGCCGCTACAAACCGGTTTTCGGCATACAAAACACAAGTAACGAGAGCGACGAGGCTACCAGTCATCCTATTGAGCATGTCCCAGTGGCGACAGCGTGGGGTAAAGATACGGCAACAGTTCAAATGGTAAGTATTTGTCAATGGCACATTTCTGTTTAAATGTTTCGTGTTAACAAGTTTGGAAAACGCGAATACAAATATTAATGTACTTTACATTACTAAAAATCTTGTTTGTTCGTTTGTTCGTTCGTTCTTGTAGTCGGAAGTCCGCGCTGTCCCACCACCACCACCACTACCACCATCACCGACAGGGCTCGATTGTCCGCACTGCGGGAAGACATTTTCGAGGGTCAACAGGAAGATACATATGTCCAGCGGTCGCTGCACCCGTCGCAAGAGGGCCGCGGCGGACGACACCTTGGACGCCGTTAAACGTTAAACGTTGTAGTAATATACTGTGGTATGTTTCCGTTAAAAATCCCGCTTCCTACCACATACAAAACATAACTTCCGTAAAAAATGGCGCCTCACATATCGTCCGTAACAGCGACACCCGCCTAAATGGTGGCGCAAACGTATGTACCACGTTGGTGCAAAAGACTTTTATGTTATGCACGAAAGCATACAGATGCACAAGTTGAACACTTTGGTAGGAACACGGGTGTCTCTCACCATTAAGAAAAGTAAACGTAACGGTTACACCATCTACAATGTCACTCATCTAGAGGTTCTTGACTAGACTGCATGCGTGCGTGCGTGCGTGCGTGCGTGCGTGCGTGCGTGCGTGCGTGCGTGCGTGCGTGCGTGCGTGCGTGCGTGCGTGCGTGTGTGCTGTTTCAGGCCGAACTTCAAACCGGCGACGAAGGGTCGACTTGCGCACGTTCTACATCCCCTGTTCCAAGTTCGTCGAACTCTGCTACCGATGTCACAACGGAACCGTCCGACGGCACAACTACTACTACTACTACTTCTGCGTGTAAGGCGAACATTACCATTGACTATCCTGTTAACGCAATGAAGAAGACGTACTAACGTAAAGGGTAGAGAAGACATTCGACGAAAAACATCCACGAGAGCAAGCTGGATTAAAAAGCGAATACTCAATGATATACCATATCCTCGTCGTAAACCGACTAAAGGAGAAATGCACATAATACAATATCCCATTCTGCCTCGCATTCGTCGACTACGAGAAAGCCTTCGACTCAATGCAAACTGAAGCAGTACTGACCTCGCTTCAAGAATAGGGGAGTGAATATGTGTTCATCGAACTCTGAAGAAAATCCACACCAACAGCTCGATCAAATTCCACCTAAACAAAGAGAGCAACAAGATACATCAGGAGAGGAGTTAGACAAGGATATATTATTTTGCCAAAGCTGTTCACGGCTGCATTCGAAAGCATATTCCGACGAATGACTTGGGAAACCAGAGGCTTGAAGATAATCGGCGAATTTCTTAGTAATCTTAGCTTCTGCCAACGATATATTCATATGCACTAATACACCACATGCGCTACAACAAATGCTACAGGAATTAGCTGATGAAAGTGAAAATCAGTGTATGAAGATGAATAAGGCAATGATAAAGGGTATAAAGGAAAACGACACACCAATGTATGTCAAATATATACAGATCAAGAAAGCTAAATGCTACTTCTACCTGGTACAGAAATACAACACCAGAGACATAAACCACGAAAAGGTAACTCAAAAAAGAACCACAGAAGGATGGACAGCATTCGCCAAGCACCGACACATCCATCCGCGTAACATAGGAACACGCCTTAAGAGACAAATATACAACGCATGCGTACTACCAGCAATGACATATGGAAACATGGGCACTCACCACACTAGCAAAGATATGGGTAAGATAAATAACAAAGTTCACATATGTGATTGCACAAGTTATATAATTATTAATACAAATTTACTAGTTTATATATAGTATATTTTTATTAATTGACGTTTATTTATTGAGGCATTAAATATATATATATATTTATATATATATATATATATATATATATATATATTTATATATATATATATATATATATATATATATGTAAATATATATATATATATATATTATAGTAAATACATATATATTGTTGGAGGCATTTATTATCATATATATATACATATATATATATATATATACATATATACATATATACATATATATATATATATATATATATATATATATATATATATATATATATTATAATATATGTATATATATATATATATATATATATATATATATATATATACATATATATATACCTACTAATTCCATAGAGCAATATATATATATATATATTATTAATTAAAATTTACTAGTTTATAAATAGTTTCTTTTTATTAATTGACCTTTTTTTATTGAGGCATTATATATATATATTATAGTAAATACATATATATTGTTGGAGGCATTTATTATCATATATGTATATATATATATATATATATACAATATATATATATATATATATATATATATATATATATATAATATATATATATAATATATATATATATATATACATTTAATATATATATATAATAAATGGCTACAGCAATATATATATATATATATATATATATATATATATATATATTATAATATATATATAAATATATATATATATATATATATATATATATTATGATATATATATATATATTATAATATATGTATATATATATATATATATATATATATATATATACATACTAACTGCATATAGCAATACATATATATATATTATAATATATATATATATATATATATATATATATATATATTATGCTACATTGATATAGGCATTTATTATATATATATATATATATATATATATATATATATAATAAATTCCTACAGCAATATATATAATATATATATATATATATATATATATATATATATATATATATATATATATAGTAGTAATACATGTCTCGCTTAAAGAAATGTAGTGTGTAAAGCAACAGTCACGATGACGTTCAACGCAGGTTGTGATGACGTAGTCAGCGCGGACGACGACGACATTATACAATCAGTACTCACCGGGTACATCTACCGCCGGCACATCGATGGGGGTGGGCCAGTGCCGATGGGTGTACCTCCTTTCCCTTCTGACCGTGACGGTGGCGTGGACAGTTCACAACCACGAGATTATCCACGCTCACACAGACATGGAGCAGGTGGTAGGTAGAATAGCAGTGTTCAAGAAGAGTGAACATCGTGTTTTCTGTTCACGCGAGACACGTTTTGATCAGAATAACTTGATCCGTGAAGGACTGAAAGGTGTGTGCTAGCGTGTGTGCGTGTGTGCGTGTGTGCGTGCGTGCACGTCAGCGTGTTTGCGTGTGTGTGAATGGATGAATATATGTACGAGTGTAAGAATGAATGCATGTGTGCATATGTGTATGTATGTATGTATTTATGTATGTTTATGCATATTTATGTATGTATGTAGCGTGTGCGTGTGTATATGTATGTATGTATGTATGTATGTATGTATGTATGTATGCATGTATGTATGTATGTATGTATGTATGTATGTATGTATGTATGTATGTATGTATGTATGTATGTATGTATGTATGTATGTATGTACGTACGTAGGTATGTATGTACGTACGTACGTACGTACGTACGTACGTACGTATGTTTGGAAAGGCGTGCAGAGGAAACTGCAAATGTGCCAGAGCAGGAATCAAGCACTATTCTGTGTAACTGTGAAGGCGGGTGCGTCAACAACAATGGAGTGTAAGCTATGCGATGTTACAAATACGGACATCTGTAACTGATGTTATGCCCTAGGTTAGGATCTGAAGGATATTCTTTTCACAGATTTGAATTAAACTTCATGTTTTCTACATCAATGTATGCATGTATGTATGTATGTAGTTATGTATGTATGTATGTATGTGTGTGTGTGTGTGTGTGTGTGTGTGTGTATGTATGTATGTATGTATGTATGTATGTATGTATGTATGTATGTATGAATGTATGTGCGTGTGCGTGTGCGTGTGCGTGTGCGTGTGCGTGTGCGTGTGCGTGTGCGTGTGCGTGTGCGTGTGCGTGTGCGTGTGCGTGTGCGTGTGCGTGTGCGTGTGCGTGTGCGTGTGCGTGTGCGTGTGCGTGTGCGTGTGCGTGTGCGTGTGCGTGTGCGTGTGCGTGTGCGTGTGCGTGTGCGTGTGCGTGTGCGTGTGCGTGTGCGTGTGCGTGTGCGTGTGCGTGTGCGTGTGCGTGTGCGTGTGCGTGTGCGTGTGCGTGTGCGTGTGCGTGTGCGTGTGCGTGTGCGTGTGCGTGTGCGTGTGCGTGTGCGTGTGCGTGTGCGTGTGCGTGTGCGTGTGCGTGTGCGTGTGCGTGTGCGTGTGCGTGTGCGTGTGCGTGTGCGTGTGCGTGTGCGTGTGCGTGTGCGTGTGCGTGTGCGTGTGCGTGTGCGTGTGCGTGTGCGTGTGCGTGTGCGTGTGCGTGTGCGTGTGCGTGTGCGTGTGCGTGTGCGTGTGCGTGTGCGTGTGCGTGTGCGTGTGCGTGTGCGTGTGCGTGTGCGTGTGCGTGTGCGTGTGCGTGTGCGTGTGCGTGTGCGTGTGCGTGTGCGTGTGCGTGTGCGTGTGCGTGTGCGTGTGCGTGTGCGTGTGCGTGTGCGTGTGCGTGTGCGTGTGCGTGTGCGTGTGCGTGTGCGTGTGCGTGTGCGTGTGCGTGTGCGTGTGCGTGTGCGTGTGCGTGTGCGTGTGCGTGTGCGTGTGCGTGTGCGTGTGCGTGTGCGTGTGCGTGTGCGTGTGCGTGTGCGTGTGCGTGTGCGTGTGCGTGTGCGTGTGCGTGTGCGTGTGCGTGTGCGTGTGCGTGTGCGTGTGCGTGTGCGTGTGCGTGTGCGTGTGCGTGTGCGTGTGCGTGTGCGTGTGCGTGTGCGTGTGCGTGTGCGTGTGCGTGTGCGTGTGCGTGTGCGTGTGCGTGTGCGTGTGCGTGTGCGTGTGCGTGTGCGTGTGCGTGTGCGTGTGCGTGTGCGTGTGCGTGTGCGTGTGCGTGTGCGTGTGCGTGTGCGTGTGCGTGTGCGTGTGCGTGTGCGTGTGCGTGTGCGTGTGCGTGTGCGTGTGCGTGTGCGTGTGCGTGTGCGTGTGCGTGTGCGTGTGCGTGTGCGTGTGCGTGTGCGTGTGCGTGTGCGTGTGCGTGTGCGTGTGCGTGTGCGTGTGCGTGTGCGTGTGCGTGTGCGTGTGCGTGTGCGTGTGCGTGTGCGTGTGCGTGTGCGTGTGCGTGTGCGTGTGCGTGTGCGTGTGCGTGTGCGTGTGCGTGTGCGTGTGCGTGTGCGTGTGCGTGTGCGTGTGCGTGTGCGTGTGCGTGTGCGTGTGCGTGTGCGTGTGCGTGTGCGTGTGCGTGTGCGTGTGCGTGTGCGTGTGCGTGTACGTGTACGTGTACGTGTACGTGTACGTGTACGTGTACGTGTACGTGTACGTGTACGTGTACGTGTACGTGTACGTATCAATCAATGATGCACTGTTTGTAATTTTTAATTACAACTACTACTAACTGTTTGTAAAAAATATGTTTAAAAGAACAACTATTCTGAGATCAAACCGGCGTCATGAAATAAGCAGCAGTTCCGGAACCAACGTGAAAAGCGATTGACCTACCGGGAATGGCCAGAATTACTCGCACTGATATGAATTGCTATAGTTCAGGCAAAAACAATTCTAGTGATATTATGAATTATACAATTTTTTATTCTGGTGCTGAATACATTGTCATTTTGCTTTGCATGCATGTGTTTACTGATAAATATGATCTACTGTGGGCTGCATTTAATACAAATTACCTTGAAGACGGGAATACAGTTTGCGAAACTCCACGAAATGTCGAAACCATCGTCCAGTTTAACTTATTATTTTTCAACCAATTGGATACCTGCAAAATCACAATATATACATGTTTTTTTTTCATTGGTTTGTTTATAACGATCGTTTCGCAAAATCTAAGGCATGCTCTAGTGCATGTGAAGCAATAGTTACCACGCTAGCTACATCAGCGATGACATCACGATACCACGTGATAACCTAGGTCAATAAATCTCACTTTTCCACAGATTCGTGACACATACGGGTTTAACATTGAATTTATGCTACAAACGTATATTTCTGTGATGTCTTAATGTTGTTAAATTCGATATGCAACACTAATCGTTGAGTACACATGTAAAACGGATTTCACCAAATACTCTTTTTTACTTTAAATACATAAATAAACGCATACAGCAAATCAATATTTGTGTAGCTATAAAGGTATGATCAATTAATCATTTAAGAAGAGTGTTTCTCAGTTACGAATAAATTGCTTCTTTGCTGCAGATTCTCCACACGTACATGGGAGAGCCGGATCATGTCATAACACGACGCAGCATAGATCAAAATTTGCGCATTTTCGCTTATTACGACCCAGCCACTATCCCGCAGCTGCCGGTTTACGAACAAAATGTACTCAAGGTGAGTGTAATTTTCATTGCTATGTTTATTTCAAGTAGCTGGTTCTACGGGTGTCTTGGTAACGTATGTTACAGAAAATAGTATACCACTAATTATCAACAGTCCCATGTTAGACCCGTAATTAGAACAACCCCATACGACATCGTTTAGTGGTCATACTCTCTTTATCTATTAAATAGATTGACATGCATTTTATTTGAAGTTATTCCGTTGTACGTACTGAAGCTAATATTGCCAATTATTTATGTATGTGTGTATGTATATATATATTTATATATATATATATATATATATATATATATATATATATATATATCTAGAAAGAGAGAGAAAGAGAGATCAATGTCACGCTGTTTATCAACTGCAAGTAACACATGCTAGTTATGTGTAACACGACGTAAAAGTAAATTTCGTCTTCATATTTGTGAAGACTTTGCTAGTATGTTCTTATGCGCGGCAACCGTTCTTTGGTACAGTTAATGTTCATTCTGCTTGTTACTGTTATTATTATTATTTTGCATCATTGCTATTGTAACGTTGTTATTATTGTCATTATAACCGTCATTACTATTGTTACCATTACTACAACAATTAATGTTATGATGGTCATCAATAGTATTAACAATAGTACGTGATGATTTTGTAGAATACGAATAATTATTTGGCAATGTGTTTTGAACATTATTTATATTGTATATGATGTAAAGTGCCACGAACGAGTTATGTTATGGGCATTGCAGTTAGCATTAATGGTTATGTGCTGACACGCAGAGTGTGACGATCCCGACAGCTTTAAAATACTTCCGGGACACGCTTAAAGTGAGACCACCAACCAAACGTATTATTACACTTGCCAGGTTGGTATGTTACAGCCAACGTCATAACCACGTACTTGATGACATAGCAAATATTGCGGGCGGAATCAGAGAGAAGCATCTCAGTCCTCGTTTGTTCACTGAAAATAATTGAAACGTGAATGTTACTTGCTTCGTCTCCCGCCTTATAGTCTAGTTGCGATATGTGTCCTTTCAATGGTGAACCTAGAAATTGTAATAACTTTAAGGTGTTTTGATTGATAATATTTATTATGTATTCACATGATTATCTGAATATGTTGAGCTTTGTTGGCACTTGGCTAACTTTGGGAAAATACTGAATTAGCTAATTGACATTATTGACACAGATTAAGCTTGATCCAAGTAAAATGTTTCAACTAATAGGCCATAAATGTGTGACAGCGCTTTTCTATAAAGTTTGACTCGAGGAATTATTGTTTGATGTTGTGTTGTGATTAAACGTCAAGGAAAATGCATTACATCTAGGTCAAGGTAATTTTGGGATTACAATTGTTGAAATTTACTTAACTTCCCCACAGTAGCTCTGCACCAAGCGTCTATTACCGTAACTTTACGTCGCTGGACACAACAACTATGCAAGTTACCTGTCGTGGCACTGCCGTGAGATGTTAGTGTTCCTGCCTGCCGATCAGTTCGGGGAGCAGACGGGGATAAAGATCGGAAAAATGGGGCTGAAGTGTACAACACTATCTTCAATTCAAGTAGCATAATGAATTGATTCTTTCCCCATATATGCATATGATTCTGACAAACCTGACCATAGCTACTCTCCCGACCTGTCAAGCAGTTCCAGCGAGATGCCGCACAAGGAGAAAGGTACGAAGAAGTGTAAAGTAGCTGACGATCACCGGCAGCATATCAGTATAGAACTAGGAAAATGTTCCGACCCCCTCGACACCGAGAGTGATGTCCTCTACAACATCCATAATGGACATGTGGCTCCAACGATGGACTACGTGGCTCTTGGTGGGACGACGGCAACTGCATTCCGAAACTTACTCCCAACCGGATTCCATGCAAAACTCAATTCTCCAGTCAACACTGAAACGAGACGTCAAGATTTATGACAATGTCGTGTTCGACCTCGAGAGTCCATATTTCTCCATCTTCTGGTAGTCGGTCACCAGCGCGATATGGAACTCCTGGCAATATTTCAGTATGAGCTATGTGCTGTCCCTCCATCACATATGGATTATTATGGTTGCAGGCGCAGGCGCAGGCGCACGCGCACGCGCACGCGCCCGCGCAGGGGCAGGGGCATATATATATATATATATATATATATATATATATATATATATATATATATATATATATATATATATATATATACATATATATATATATATTTATGTATATATATATATGTATATATATATATATATATATATATATATATATTTATATATATATACTGTATGTTTATTTTTTTTTACTTAAATCTAAAATAATAACCAATTATTTTCTGATGTCAAGGTTCACTGATTAAAATAATGTGTTAAAAAGTATTAACACATGCACACACACACAGACGCACATATACAAACATACACACGCATACACTCACAATGTTGACACAGACATATGCAGATCTATTAAAACACTTGCTTATATATATTCACCACAAACACATGCGCGCCGTGCAAACACACATGCACACACACATCTACGCACACAAAGAAACACACGTTCACACATAACACATACAACACGCACACGCACACGCCCATACACAAACACACACACACACACACACACACACACACACACACACACACAAACACACACCCACATACACTCACACACACACACACACACACACACACACACACACACACACACACACACACACACACACACCTAATCAAATGTAATTGAAAGTCGTTTGTGAAAACATTAATGTTGAACCAATACCACGCTTGTTGTTCTGATTGCATGGAAATAGACAATGCCGAGAAAACCGCTTTACCGTTGATGCAAAGTCGGAACACGTGTATTGCTTAGGGTAAGCTTTTGTTTGAAATAGTGACTATTATTTAATTGATATCAATTCGTGTCTGTACCAAAAAAAGCAATACGAAAGACAGGGTATATTTTCAACAATTAAAAACAATAATTGGGCTAGAAACAATATCAGTACAAGGTTCTCTAACTGTTGTGAGTAAACAATATATAAGTGACATTTGTGGGGAGGGAAAATATAACGGTGTTCACATCATTT
>OZ024867.1:2114074-2121574 GCA_964017155.1 Oasisia sp. SBJ-2009
CTGTCTCTCTGTCTCTCTGTCTCTCTGTCTCTCTGTCTCTCTGTCTCTCTGTCTCTCTGTCTCTCTGTCTCTCTGTCTCTCTGTCTCTCTGTCTCTCTGTCTCTCTGTCTCTCTGTCTCTCTGTCTCTCTGTCTCTCTGTCTCTCTGTCTCTCTGTCTCTCTGTCTCTCTGTCTCTCTGTCTCTCTGTCTCTCTGTCTCTCTGTCTCTCTGTCTCTCTGTCTCTCTGTCTCTCTGTCTCTCTGTCTCTCTGTCTCTCTGTCTCTCTGTCTCTCTGTCTCTCTGTCTCTCTGTCTCTCTGTCTCTCTCTCTCTCGTCTCTCTGTCTCTCTGTCTCTCTGTCTCTCTGTCTCTCTTTTGTCTCTCTGTCTCTCTGTCTCTCTGTCTCTCTGTCTCTCTGTCTCTCTGTCTCTCTGTCTCTCTGTCTCTCTGTCTCTCTGTCTCTCTGTCTCTCTGTCTCTCTGTCTCTCTGTCTCTCTGTCTCTCTGTCTCTCTGTCTCTCTGTCTCTCTGTCTCTCTGTCTCTCTGTCTCTCTGTCTCTCTGTCTCTCTGTCTCTCTGTCTCTCTGTCTCTCTGTCTCTCTGTCTCTCTGTCTCCTGTCTCTCTGTCTCTCTGTCTCTCTGTCTCTCTGTCTCTCTGTCTCTCTGTCTCTCTGTCTCTCTGTCTCTCTGTCTCTCTGTCTCTCTGTCTCTCTGTCTCTCTGTCTCTCTGTCTCTCTGTCTCTCTGTCTCTCTGTCTCTCTGTCTCTCTGTCTCTCTGTCTCTCTGTCTCTCTGTCTCTCTGTCTCTCTGTCTCTCTGTCTCTCTGTCTCTCTGTCTCTCTGTCTCTCTGTCTCTCTGTCTCTCTGTCTCTCTGTCTCTCTGTCTCTCTGTCTGTGTATGTGTCTGTGTCTGTGTCTGTGTCTGTGTCTGTGTCTGTGTCTGTGTCTGTGTCTGTGTCTGTGTCTGTGTCTGTGTCTGTGTCTGTGTCTGTGTCTGTGTCTGTGTCTGTGTCTGTGTCTGTGTCTGTGTCTGTGTCTGTGTCTGTGTCTGTGTCTGTGTCTGTGTCTGTGTCTGTGTCTGTGTCTGTGTCTGTGTCTGTGTCTGTGTCTGTGTCTGTGTCTGTGTCTGTGTCTGTGTCTGTGTCTGTGTCTGTGTCTGTGTCTGTGTATGTGTCTGTGTCTGTGTCTGTGTCTGTGTCTGTGTCTGTGTCTGTGTCTGTGTCTGTGTCTGTGTCTGTGTCTGTGTCTGTGTCTGTGTCTGTGTCTGTGTCTCTGTGTCTCTGTGTCTCTGTGTCTCTGTGTCTCTGTGTCTCTGTGTCTGTGTCTGTGTCTGTGTCTGTGTCTGTGTCTGTGTCTGTGTCTGTGTCTGTGTATGTGTCTGTGTCTGTGTCTGTGTCTGTGTCTGTGTCTGTGTCTGTGTCTGTGTCTGTGTCTGTGTCTGTGTCTGTGTCTCTGTCTCTGTCTCTGTCTCTGCCTCTGTCTCTGCCTCTGTCTCTGTCTCTGTCTCTGTCTCTGTCTCTGTCTCTGTCTCTGTCTCTGTCTCTGTCTCTGTCTCTGTCTCTGTCTCTGTCTCTGTCTCTGTCTCTGCCACTGCCTCTGCCTCTGCCTCTGCCTCTGCCTCTGCCTCTGCCTCTGCCTCTGCCTCTGCCTCTGCCTCTGCCTCTGCCTCTGCCTCTGCCTCTGCCTCTGCCTCTGCCTCTGCCTCTGCCTCTGCCTCTGCCTCTGCCTCTGCCTCTGCCTCTGCCTATGCCTCTGCCTCTGCCTCTGCCTCTGCCTCTGCCTCTGCCTCTGCCTCTGCCTCTGCCTCTGCCTCTGCCTCTGCCTCTGCCTCTGCCTCTGCCTCTGCCTCTGCCTCTGCCTCTGCCTCTGCCTCTGCCTCTGCCTCTGCCTCTGCCTCTGCCTCTGCCTCTGCCTCTGCCTCTGCCTCTGCCTCTGCCTCTGCCTCTGCCTCTGCCTCTGCCTCTGCCTCTGCCTCTGCCTCTGCCTCTGCCTCTGCCTCTGCCTCTGCCTCTGCCTCTGCCTCTGCCTCTGCCTCTGCCTCTGCCTCTGCCTCTGCCTCTGCCTCTGCCTCTGCCTCTGCCTCTGCCTCTGCCTCTGCCTCTGCCTCTGCCTCTGCCTCTGCCTCTGCCTCTGCCTCTGTCTCTGTCTCTGTCTCTGTCTCTGTCTCTGTCTCTGTCTCTGTCTCTGTCTCTGTCTCTGTCTCTGTCTCTGTCTCTGTCTCTGTCTCTGTCTCTGTCTCTGTCTCTGTCTCTGTCTCTGTCTCTGTCTCTGTCTCTGTCTCTGTCTCTGTCTCTGTCTCTGTCTCTGTCTCTGTCTCTGTCTCTGTCTCTGTCTCTGTCTCTGTCTCTGTCTCTGTCTCTGTCTCTGTCTCTGTCTCTGTCTCTGTCTCTGTCTCTGTCTCTGTCTCTGTCTCTGTCTCTGTCTCTGTCTCTGTCTCTGTCTCTGTCTCTGTCTCTGTCTCTGTCTCTGTCTCTGTCTCTGTCTCTGTCTCTGTCTCTGTCTCTGTCTCTGTCTCTGTCTCTGTCTCTGTCTCTGTCTCTGTCTCTGTCTCTGTCTCTGTCTCTGTCTCTGTCTCTGTCTCTGTCTCTGTCTCTGTCTCTGTCTCTGTCTCTGTCTCTGTCTCTGTCTCTGTCTCTGTCTCTGTCTCTGTCTCTGTCTCTGTCTCTGTCTCTGTCTCTGTCTCTGTCTCTGTCTCTGTCTCTGTCTCTGTCTCTGTCTCTGTCTCTGTCTCTGTCTCTGTCTCTGTCTCTGTCTCTGTCTCTGTCTCTGTCTCTGTCTCTGTCTCTGTCTCTGTCTCTGTCTCTGTCTCTGTCTCTGTCTCTGTCTCTGTCTCTGTCTCTGTCTCTGTCTCTGTCTCTGTCTCTGTCTCTGTCTCTGTCTCTGTCTCTGTCTCTGTCTCTGTCTCTGTCTCTGTCTCTGTCTCTGTCTCTGTCTCTGTCTCTGTCTCTGTCTCTGTCTCTGTCTCTGTCTCTGTCTCTGTCTCTGTCTCTGTCTCTGTCTCTGTCTCTGTCTCTGTCTCTGTCTCTGTCTCTGTCTCTGTCTCTGTCTCTGTCTCTGTCTCTGTCTCTGTCTCTGTCTCTGTCTCTGTCTCTGTCTCTGTCTCTGTCTCTGTCTCTGTCTCTGTCTCTGTCTCTGTCTCTGTCTCTGTCTCTGTCTCTGTCTCTGTCTCTGTCTCTGTCTCTGTCTCTGTCTCTGTCTCTGTCTCTGTCTCTGTCTCTGTCTCTGTCTATGTCTCTGTATGTATGTATGTCTGTCTGTCTGTCTGTCTGTCTGTCTGTCTGTCTGTCTGTCTGTCTGTCTGTCTGTCTCATTTTATGTCTCTCTCTCACTGTTTCTGTCAGTTTATATATATATATATATATATATATATATATATATATATATATATATATATATATATATATATACATGCATCTTTATATCCATGTATCTCCGTTTGTTGGCATATATGTATATGTATGTCAGTCATACATCTCCCTTACATTGTTATGATCATGACGAGTATTACATTTCAGAGGATGTGCAGAGGCAACGATATGTGGTCATACCGAAGTGCCTAATTCTCACCTTGGCGTGAGTCTAGCGAATAATCTTCTCTTTTATTTTGCTTACGTGTTACGTGTTACCTGTTATTTTCTGAAGCTGCTTGCCTGTGTAGCCCATCCTGTGGTGGCTGCTTCAACTTCTTTCCTTTTGCGAAACCACAAACCCACTCAACCAACTAAAGGCCCATGCATAGCCCACAATTGTCGCAGACGACACTGGTTTATTAACTGTAATATAAGGAATTGATGATAACAGTTATTTAACGTGACTGCATCACGAGAAAAACATGTATGTTCCATCTAGCGTGAGCGAAATATGGAGTGTTCGTCCATCTATGTGTGTTCTTCTAGGCGTGCTACTATATGCAGTCGAACGAAGGCGCTGAAAGTGGTGTTGTTGGTGCTGGTGTCGACGCTGACTTCATCCTATACGTGTCCGCTAATAAGTCCAAAGCGTGTGACTTAGACGTCATGGCATATGCTTCTCACTGTCAGATCGGCGGAGACTTCGATAGGTATCAAGGTCTTTGCTCTTAATTAGAGCTCTACTCTGACGCCCCTGGTGGCTTATCTTAACGCACGTCATCTATTTCGCTATATGTTATTCCTTCATTGTGAACTCATACCTTCCACACCCCCGTGATTACGAACTCTCTCATAACCCCTGATTTGTTCTACCCTCACTCGTCACAAATCATTCTACACATACCTAGATGGTTTCTTCATTCCCGTGTTTACCGTCGTCTGTGTCTGTCCCCCGTCTCCATGCTCCACGTTTTTGTTTTAAGCCACACGTGTTGTGTTTCATTTCATATATATATATATATATATATATATAGATAGATAGATAGATAGATAGATAGATAGATAGATAGATAGATAGATAGATAGATAGATAGATAGATAGATAGATAGATAGATAGATAGATAGATAGATAGATAGATAGATAGATAGATAGATAGATAGATAGACTTTGTTTTATGTATCGTCAAAGGTATGAATGATACAGCCAAATATATGTTGTTTTTTTATTTTGGATGTTGTGTTCTGTAGTACTGTTATACTAGCACGAATTATGCATTAACCGATAATCACATGTAATGTGGTTTCTCTACCCATGTAATGGTGTATAGTTCGACATAGAGTCTTCAAAATTGTCAACGATTTGTTGACAGGGCGCGCCGAAGGAGCACTATATGTGATGGGGTAGTTTGGCCGATACCGAGCTTATGGAAATGTTCAACAAAGCGTATACAATAGTAAATAATAAAGTACAAAAATACTAATTTTATATATGTGTTGATACTCCGTTTTAATAAAACCTGCATAGGTTCAACTGGCCTCCCAGTAATTAAAACTCTGTAGTGAAATATAATAGACTCATATTTTGACGTGGGGTAGTTTTTGACGATACCGAGCGAATGACATAGTCGTACAGATTTTGGTCAGAGTTTTTAGTATTATTGGACGTTTTTTTCACACATGTACTTGGTATTACTTAAGGTACGTGACAATAATCAATTAGAAATGCAACAATTTTTCATATATTCGTTAAAGCATTTATACGTCTGGTGATACCGAGCGTTTACACGAGACCGAGCGTATGCAAATCAAATATCACAAAAATTATGTACTGCTGCCATTATCAGAGGAAGGGGTGATACACGATCTAGGCAATAGCCAAAATCACGAAAGATATTGGCAGCGGAATTGTTGAGGTGATCAGAAAACAACAAAGAATTACCTGAAAAAAATTGGCAAATCAAGGGAAGATAAACCTTCTAACTGGCAGACAAATTGGCCTCCCAGAAACATCTGCAGAAAGAACTGCCTTTGAATATAGCGACACACGAAGTCATTTACTGCATTCTGCAGGGGGGAGACTATCCAATATCAAGCTCAGAGACACGTGTGCCAGCGTCACGCCAACATGTTCATGACGGCGACCGCCTCCAAAGTACTGCAAAATTCCTTATCTGAATTAACCTCAATGAGTATCGAAAACGTATGGGAGAAACTGAAAGACATGGACGGCACAAGACCAATCAAACAGTGAATGAAGACAGACGTGCAGTGCAATACCACCCTCAGCAAAAAGTGAAGTAGTGGAGGACATTGATACTTTCTCCTGTACACTGATGAGAGATGTCCCAGAATACAGAACACATTGTGGCAGGACCTTCACACAATACGAGGAAATCAAACATCTCAGAGATAAGCTTAAGCCTATGACGGAAGCTATATGACAGGTGAACTCTGCATCGATGTAGCAAGTGGCCTGTGCAAGTGCAGGGTATTGTACTACAGAGATGAAGATGGGATATGAAGGTTTTGAGTTTCGTTGGCCTGTGGAGTATACTGACTCATTCGGTGCCTTCAACATTCGCCTCTCTTAACTCAACGATGTCAATACTACACCAAGCTATGCTGTTGTTGAACACCATCCATTTTTGACCGACTGTCCATATTCTCAGTACTGAAATAGCTCAATCTGTTTTCGTGTACGATGTGTTACATGAGTTAAAAGAGAACTGCATTTCCTCAGACATGGCTATGACTGGATAATAATGCATGTAACCGTCGCAGAGCAACACGCCGAGACCAAGCAGAATAAGACAAATGCCCTATAACAATTGCTTTCTGTTTTGAATATACTAATGAAGAATGCCTTACAGCGATACATATGACATATCCGCATAAGATGTGTTGCGTTGAAAAGGTAATTGTTAATATTATACTTTCCTTTACGGTGAATCTATACAAACAGTTCCCCATTGAATCACAAGTAATTATTTTATGACCGCTATGCTATGTTTACAGGAGACAGAAAAGGTACTATAATTTCAAAATTGCATGAAAACAAAACTATGTTTAAAAACGTTGTCACTGCTGTCCATTTTGAACCTTAAATCTGTTATATGCTGCCAAAAAATGAAATCACATAGCGGAAAAATTTAATACCATAACATGTATATTAAATACACGATGTGCATGCACACGCACGGTACCAAGTTAAACGGACACCCAAATTCAAGACGATCCCAAGCAGCCGGCTTAATTAATCTACCCATATTTATCTGCCGTATACCTTGATATGTTTGTTATTAGTGGCTAAAAGAAAAACGTGAAATACTCAATTCGAAATTTATCCCAAAGCAAATTCTGTCGACGATTCGTGATAACTACCATTATATATATATATATATATATATATATATATATATATATATATACATATACATATATATATATATATATATATATATATATATATATATATATATACATATATTATATATATATATGTATACATATATATGTATACATATATATGTATTCATATATATGTATACATATATATATATATATATAATATATATATATATATATATATATGTATATATATATATATAATTATACAATACTCCAATTGTCCTTGTCCACTTGCCAGTACGTATTAACTATCTCGATAGCATTTATGTACGATCTTGTTAAATTATCGTGCTATTTATTTTTAGATAATGTGAAAATTAGGGACACAACATCTGTCACTGAATCAAAGCCTCATTGATATATATATATATATATATATATATATATATATATATATATATATATATATACATATATATATACATATATATATATATATATATATATATTATATATATTCATATATATATATATATATATATATATATATATATATATATATATATATATATATATATATATATATATATATATATATATGTTCTGTTATTGCTATGTTTATTTAGACCGATTTCTGGGTTTATTAACTTCTGTCCTGGCAAAATCGATCAAAAGGGGAGTGTGTTTGAAATAGCCACTACCAAGCACGAACTATTCCACGCATTGGTCAGTATATTCATGTTATATTGTATGCATGTATGCATATATGCAAGTATGTATGTGTGGACAATTATATATATATATATATATATATATATATATAT
>OZ024867.1:2136574-2149074 GCA_964017155.1 Oasisia sp. SBJ-2009
AGTAGTTTATGTATTTGCTTCATCACTTTTGTGTCGTCTTTGTATTGGTCTGAAGGTAGCCGTGTTTTGTGTGAGCAGAGTGGTGTTGATGTGGGGGTAACCGTATATGACTAAGGGTAGCCGTGTTTGTCTGAAGATAGCCTTCTTAGTTTAGTAGTAGCCATGTTAACCTAAGGGAAATCGTATTTACCTGAGGGTAGCAATGCTGACTTCGGGTAGTGGTTTTGAAAAGCAAGGGTTGGGTTGAGGAAACCAAAGGTGTAGGTAGCACGGAACAGGGCGTATTGAAAAAGGTATCGAGTACACGGCAATTGCAAAAGACATTCGGGTATTGTACCATCGATGTACTTCAAGATACGACAAAGCTGATTGTGTGTCAAGACAATATCAGAAACGTATTCTTTGTTGTTTACTCAACCATATATCTCGCAGAACTTCTTGAGCATTCGTGGCGTTGCAGAAGACGATGTGGATTTCTACGGTAGTCCTTTGATGTTTGATGACTTCTGCCCACGCATGACGGTGAGAATCAATTTTAAACCTAATCCCATCCCCTTACATGCAATGCGACAAAACAATAGAAGAGCCAGAATCTAGGAAGAAATACATGAGGCCACCTAGAAGCATACAAAGAGTCAACCCCTTCCATGGAACATATAAAGGAAAGAAAGACAACTAGACAAACGATCTGAGAATCGTATTGTTACTTGTGTATATGCGTGTGCGTGAGTGCGTGCGCGCGTACGTGTTTTTGTGTATGTGTTTGTGATGAGTGTATACGTCTCTGCCCCTGCCCCTGCCCCTGCCCCTGCCCCTGCCCCTGCCCCTGCCCCTGCCCCTGCCCCTGCCCCTGCCCCTGCCCCTGCCCCTGCCCCTGCCCCTGCCCCTGCCCCTGCCCCTGCCCCTGCCCCTGCCCCTGCCCCTGCCCCTGCCCCTGCCCCTGCCCCTGCCCCTGCCCCTGCCCCTGCCCCTGCCCCTGCCCCTGCCCCTGCCCCTGCCCCTGCCCCTGCCCCTGCCCCTGCCCCTGCCCCTGCCCCTGCCCCTGCCCCTGCCCCTGCCCCTGCCCCTGCCCCTGCCCCTGCCCCTGCCCCTGCCCCTGCCCCTGCCCCTGCCCCTGCCCCTGCCCCTGCCCCTGCCCCTGCCCCTGCCCCTGCCCCTGCCCCTGCCCCTGCCCCTGCCCCTGCCCCTGCCCCTGCCCCTGCCCCTGCCCCTGCCCCTGCCCCTGCCCCTGCCCCTGCCCCTGCCCCTGCCCCTGCCCCTGCCCCTGCCCCTGCCCCTGCCCCTGCCCCTGCCCCTGCCCCTGCCCCTGCCCCTGCCCCTGCCCCTGCCCCTGCCCCTGCCCCTGCCCCTGCCCCTGCCCCTGCCCCTGCCCCTGCCCCTGCCCCTGCCCCTGCCCCTGCCCCTGCCCCTGCCCCTGCCCCTGCCCCTGCCCCTGCCCCTGCCCCTGCCCCTGCCCCTGCCCCTGCCCCTGCCCCTGCCCCTGCCCCTGCCCCTGCCCCTGCCCCTGCCCCTGCCCCTGCCCCTGCCCCTGCCCCTGCCCCTGCCCCTGCCCCTGCCCCTGCCCCTGCCCCTGCCCCTGCCCCTGCCCCTGCCCCTGCCCCTGCCCCTGCCCCTGCCCCTGCCCCTGCCCCTGCCCCTGCCCCTGCCCCTGCCCCTGCCCCTGCCCCTGCCCCTGCCCCTGCCCCTGCCCCTGCCCCTGCCCCTGCCCCTGCCCCTGCCCCTGCCCCTGCCCCTGCCCCTGCCCCTGCCCCTGCCCCTGCCCCTGCCCCTGCCCCTGCCCCTGCCCCTGCCCCTGCCCCTGCCCCTGCCCCTGCCCCTGCCCCTGCCCCTGCCCCTGCCCCTGCCCCTGCCCCTGCCCCTGCCCCTGCCCCTGCCCCTGCCCCTGCCCCTGCCCCTGCCCCTGCCCCTGCCCCTGCCCCTGCCCCTGCCCCTGCCCCTGCCCCTGCCCCTGCCCCTGCCCCTGCCCCTGCCCCTGCCCCTGCCCCTGCCCCTGCCCCTGCCCCTGCCCCTGCCCCTGCCCCTGCCCCTGCCCCTGCCCCTGCCCCTGCCCCTGCCCCTGCCCCTGCCCCTGCCCCTGCCCCTGCCCCTGCCCCTGCCCCTGCCCCTGCCCCTGCCCCTGCCCCTGCCCCTGCCCCTGCCCCTGCCCCTGCCCCTGCCCCTGCCCCTGCCCCTGCCCCTGCCCCTGCCCCTGCCCCTGCCCCTGCCCCTGCCCCTGCCCCTGCCCCTGCCCCTGCCCCTGCCCCTGCCCCTGCCCCTGCCCCTGCCCCTGCCCCTGCCCCTGCCCCTGCCCCTGCCCCTGCCCCTGCCCCTGCCCCTGCCCCTGCCCCTGCCCCTGCCCCTGCCCCTGCCCCTGCCCCTGCCCCTGCCCCTGCCCCTGCCCCTGCCCCTGCCCCTGCCCCTGCCCCTGCCCCTGCCCCTGCCCCTGCCCCTGCCCCTGCCCCTGCCCCTGCCCCTGCCCCTGCCCCTGCCCCTGCCCCTGCCCCTGCCCCTGCCCCTGCCCCTGCCCCTGCCCCTGCCCCTGCCCCTGCCCCTGCCCCTGCCCCTGCCCCTGCCCCTGCCCCTGCCCCTGCCCCTGCCCCTGCCCCTGCCCCTGCCCCTGCCCCTGCCCCTGCCCCTGCCCCTGCCCCTGCCCCTGCCCCTGCCCCTGCCCCTGCCCCTGCCCCTGCCCCTGCCCCTGCCCCTGCCCCTGCCCCTGCCCCTGCCCCTGCCCCTGCCCCTGCCCCTGCCCCTGCCCCTGCCCCTGCCCCTGCCCCTGCCCCTGCCCCTGCCCCTGCCCCTGCCCCTGCCCCTGCCCCTGCCCCTGCCCCTGCCCCTGCCCCTGCCCCTGCCCCTGCCCCTGCCCCTGCCCCTGCCCGTCCGTCCGTCCGTCCGTCCGTCCGTCCGTCCGTCCGTCCGTCCGTCCGTCCGTCCGTCCGTCCGTCCGTCCGTCCGTCCGTCCGTCCGTCCGTATGTCCGTCTGACCGTCTGACCGTCTGACCGTCTGACCGTCTGACCGACTGACCGACTGACCGACTGACCGACTGACCGACTGACCGACTGACCGACTGACCGACTGACCGACTGACCGACTGACCGACTGACCGACTGACCGACTGACCGACTGACCGACTGACCGACTGACCGACTGACCGACTGACCGACTGACCGACTGACCGACTGACCGACTGACCGACTGACCGACTGACCGACTGACCGACTGACCGACTGACCGACTGACCGACTGACCGACTGACCGACTGACCGACTGACCGACTGACCGACTGACCGACTGACCGACTGACCGACTGACCGACTGACCGACTGACCGACTGACCGACTGACCGACTGACCGACTGACCGACTGACCGACTGACCGACTGACCGACTGACAGTCAGTCTGACAGTCAGTCTGACAGTCAGTCTGACAGTCAGTCTGACAGTCAGTCTGACAGTCAGTCTGTCGGTCTGTCCGTTTGTATGTCAGTATTTTTTCCTCTCTCTCTGTAATACGTGCAATGTTCTCAACACCAGGAACCTAGACATTTCTCTGAAACAAACGTCTTACAGTGTTTTGAAGTATGTGTTTACATACACAATGTAGTTGTAGTCATTTCATTCATAAGCAAAATGTAAAATAAAACGCTTATTCGCAATTATTTGGTGTTGTAATGTTTGCACTATTTTGTTACGCGTTTATTACATACAGCATTTTTTGCTGTGTAATTATTTTTAAAATAGCCTTGAGTAAGTTGTGTCAAAACGACAATATGTGAGACAAAAGTAACTGGTTATCAAGTTCATTTGCTCCAAGTTTCACAATTGTTTTCAGATTTTTTCCAAACCGTACGGGAGGAAAAATGTGACTTCTACTTGCATCTATGCCAATAACCAAAGAGGTATGTCATTATGGAGTAAAAGGACGATACACTGTTTGCATTACCAACGCGTGCATCATTAATATGTCATTGACATATCATATCTTCTTAACGCTTTGTGCCACTTGTGTTTTTGTTTTCAACTAACAGTTGTTGACAGCTTTGAAATTAATATAAAAAATATATATTAAATAAAATGTGTTTGTAATATTACTATGACTATTAAGTGTAACTTTTACACGTGGTGGTGGTGGTGGTGGTGGTGGTGGTGGTGGTGGTGGTGGTGATGGTGGTGGTGGTGGTGGTGGTGGTGGTGGTGGTGGTGGTGGTGATGGTGGTGGTGGTGGTGGTGGTGGTGGTGGTGGTGGTAGTGGTTGTAGTGGTAGTAGTGGTAGTAGTTGTAGTAGTGGTAGTAGTGGTAGTAGTGGTAGTAGTGGTAGTAGTGGTAGTAGTAGTGGTAGTGGTAGTAGTAGTGGTAGTGGTAGTAGTAGTGGTAGTAGTAGTAGTAGTAGTAGTAGTAGTAGTAGTAGTAGTAGAAGTAGTAGTAGTAGTAGTAGTAGTAGTAGTAGTAGTAGTAGTAGTAGTAGTAGTAGTAGTAGTAGTAGTAGTAGCAGTAGCAGTAGCAGTAGCAGTAGCAGTAGCAGTAGCAGTAGCAGTAGCAGTAGCAGTAGCAGTAGCAGTAGCAGTAGCAGTAGCAGTAGCAGTAGCAGTAGCAGTAGCAGTAGCAGTAGCAGTAGCAGTAGCAGTAGCAGTAGCAGTAGCAGTAGCAGTAGCAGTAGCAGTAGCAGTAGCAGTAGCAGTAGCAGTAGCAGTAGCAGTAGCAGTAGCAGTAGCAGTAGCAGTAGCAGTAGCAGTAGCAGTAGCAGTAGCAGCAGCAGCAGCAGCAGCAGCAGCAGCAGCAGCAGCAGTAGTAGTAGTAGTTTTGTTGTTACTATTATATTATTGATATTAGTATTATCATTTTTATTAACGAATACGACGATACCACCAATATAACAGCCATTGACTGGTTTTGACATATCACTTATTTTTATTCTCAGTTGATGCACGAATAATATGGTTTGTAGTGAAATGTTTAGACATGCTCAAACTTCACGAATTTATTGTTTTTGGTCGAGAGCAACACAACAGAGAAAGTATTAGTTATATTACTAAGGCTACCGTATATTGAATATTAAAATTAATTTAGACACAGGTGCATCAGCTCTGATGACGATTATGAGAACCAGCGTGTGTCGACAGATGCGAGATTCAACGTTTACCTAGAGAAATATGGCCAAGGTTCGAAGTGTGTGTCTCATGCTAATCCGTGGACTCTACATATGCATGGACAACAGCAAACGCTACCACACAATGTCGCTGGCTGCTACTATGTGAGCATACTACGCAAAAGTTGGTAAAGATCATACCATGTTTGTAATGGAACAATCTTAAGATGGCAACCATCCAGAGTCTCATTGGAAGCATGAGACGCCATTGTCAGGCTGTGATTTCATCACGTGGGTGACGCACAAGCTACTGACAGTTGTTGCTGCTGGTAATTGAACTGTTTGGGACGTTTTCATGACTAGGAGTAACATTATGAAACCTCCATTTTCTAGGATCTGGGGAAACCTCCATTTTTGGGGGTCTGCTTCTTTGAGGACAGAATGCGTGTTATCCAGTGTTCAAATTTGGCATACAGCAATGCAATTCAGGAAATAGCCATATCCTCGAATACAGGCAATTTTTTTTGGGGGGACACCCATGCCGACAAATATAATACCGCCCTAAATATGGATCCCTAGCCAATTGTGAGTAGTGTATTTGCAAGACAAGATCGTGAGGCTGTTTGAACGATGTCTGAAAGATATTGTTTATGTTAACTGTCAAATATAATGTATAATATTCAATGTTTCTCACGATAGTTTCCGCGAGAAAATCAATGATATCCACAGTAGTATATTGACGTCCTATCACAATGGCTGGAGATTAAAAGCGATCATATTCAAGTCGGAAAGATAATGATAAATAGTCATGAAACAAATGTAGGAATATATTTACGGTTTTAGAAGTACCTAACACGCAATTTAACGCTTCCAAAACGTTATGAAAATATTATCTAGATCCTGCGATACCGCTACCATCTAACGTTACGTTAATGTAAAAATGGAACGTTTTGTATCCGTTATTGTAACGTTACTTGGTATCGTTACAGGGTAACTTATACAGAACCGCAGGAAAACACATATTAACATAGTAAATATTGCACACATACCGTTTTGTTTTCAGTTTTCTTTATTATTCATCATCATTTCTTTATTATTCATCACTTCATCAAGTGAATTATACACAGTAATTTAACCTTTTAACACACAATTTAACGTTACCAAAACGCTATGAAAAGGTTATCTAGCTCCTGCGATAGCTTTACCATGTAACGTTACGTTAATGTAAAAACGGAACGTTTTGTATACGTTAGTGTAACGTTACCTGGTAGCGTTACAGGGTAACCTACAGAGAACCGCAGGAAAACACCTATTAACGTAGTAAAGATAGCACACATACCGTTTTGTTTTCAGTTTTCTTTATTATTCACCATTAATAAGAGAATTGCACACAGTAATTTAAAGTACCTAGTTTGTTTCAGCTGCTCGATATTTGGCTGCCTTTGGTCCAGTTCATCCTGTAGCTAATGCTGAAGCCTGGCCTTGTCCAACCTTCCCTAAACCAAAAACAACAAACTTGTTGTTAACACAATTATAAGAATTCAAATATGTTGTCACTGCGGGGACAAACATAGCTGTAGAGACACAACATTTGCATAAAACATCATGAGACATAGGCGGAGATGGAGGTGTGTAATTTATGGGTTTGCCCCAATTCAATTCCACAGTGTGAACCATTGTGTCCCCCCAAAATGAAAATATCGTCCTCCGCCTGACAGATTAGTGCCATAAATGAATATTTACAAGTGTTTTTGTGTAACAAAATGGCCATATTTTCACACAGTAAACTCACATCGAAAACTTCCCACTGCCATTAGCTTCGATGTGATACCAAGTTGACCTCTGTGTCTCGCAAATTATGCCCGATGTGGATCAAAATAAGGTATTACATACCATATGAGCAAACAGATTAAGTCCATGAGCGGGAGGAAAACCTTAACAGTCGATTTTCAGTATAATTCATCTATAGTAATGCACACAATGAAACTTAACAACATTATAAAACATTAAGTTATATTCATCGTTAGTGTCAATGCAATAAAGATAGCTCATTATAAGACCCGACATTCGATCAAAAGGATTTCTGTGATTTAGGGGGCGCGTTAGGGTTTTCACCCACAGTGGGCGTAATTATATGAGGAACCAATCTTCAAGAATCGACACCTAGAGATACAGAACTTCAAAATGATATACTACAAGCATTGACCTTGATTTGTATAATTGACCTTGACCTTCAATATAATTTACACGCACACAATGAAACTGAACAACACTGAGAAACATTAAATAGATATCTAGATAATGCTTACTGTCAGTACAATAAAGATAGTAGCGCATTATAATAAACCAAAATGCGATAAATAAATGTCAGTGATCCAGGGGGAGTTACGTTGGCACCCACAGCGGACATCAGTTTCGAGAGACAGAGGTCACCTTGGTATCACACCGAAGTGAGTGACCGTGGACAGTTTGTTGTGTGAACAAATTTCCATTTTGTTATATAAAAAGATGTGTAAATATTCATTTCTAGCACTAACCTGTCAGGCGAAGAACGATTTGTTTCATTTCTTTTCGGGGGGACTCAATGTTTCACAATGTGGATAAGAATTGGATCAAACCCGTAAAACATGCAACAGCCTTTCCCAATGTCTCACGATGCTTTCTGCCAACCGTTATGTATCTACATCTATGTTTAGCCCCACATTGACAACATATTTGAATTTACTTCATTTCAAGCCCGAACATTGAGTTTTTCGTTCCCTGGGGCAAAAAGGCCGCAAGTTGGGAATCATCATTACGAACTTGCGATGACCAAGTGGATCAGTTATTAGGAAGTACTAGTATACTGTATGTATGTAAACAAATATATATATACATGCATATATATATATATATATATATATATATATATATATATATATATATATATATATATATATATATATGTATGTTATATATATACATATATATGTACCATATATATATTAAGGCCCTGCGCGGGCTGGAAATCTGAGCTCGCAGCCCGCCCCGCCCCGCAATAACTTGGCCCGCAGTCAGCCCGCACCGCAAATTTTGCTACATCATAGCCCGCAGCCCGCCCAGCCCCGCAGTAACTTGGCCCGCAGTCAGCCCGCACCGCAAATTTTGCCACACAAATAGCCCGCCGCCCGCCCTGCCGTAACTTGGCCCGCAGCCCGCACCGCCCCGCAGTAACGTGGCCCGCAGCCCGCCCCGCAGTTCGGCCCGCATAATTTTTCATTCAAAAGTCAGCCTACAACCTATAACAGATTGAACAGATAACATGGAACAATTATAAAATAACTAATCCTTATTGAATTTTCTTAATTAATTTTATTAACTCAATTTCATTATTAATTTAATGATTAATATATGGTTAGTTATATTTTATATTCACCTTGTCTTTTGTAACTATTTAATTACTTGAAATACACTAAACTGATTTTTTCCAGTCAAACTAAAATAATTATGTTGGAAGTCACTGTAGTCAATCACCATGACAACACTGAGCATACCAAATAAGCTAATATCTACTAACAGGTATTCTGTTGTCACCTCTGACCTCTGGACCCTCCTGCAATTAGCAACACCAGGCCTCTTTTACACTTGTAGTTTTACAGCTTACCACATTGGGTAATTAAATATCCTGCCAGACATTTTCATTACTCATTAATATATTATATATTAAATAGCCACCAGCCAACACTTATCCATTCAGGGAAATCTGTAATAGAACCCCTCAAGAATTGTTTTACTTTTGTTATTAAATATGTATTAATATATTACAGCCAATGTCTTGTAACAAATGTTATGATAAATACGGTAGCGAGACATTTTGGTAAAGGACACTTTGGTAATGGACATTTCGGTAATTGGACATTTCGGTGATAGGAAGTTTCGGTAATAGGACATTTTGGTAACAGACATTTTGGTAATAGGGCATCTTGAGAACATGCATTTTGGTAATAGGGCATCTTGGTAACATGCATTTTGGTCAAACCAATAAATATTCTTTAAAAACATTAATTAAAAGGAAGGCATTAATTAAAGATTAATAAAAATGTATCCATAATGTAAAATAAATAAAAAACAGTTGTGTGTTCAGTCACATTTTTATTCAAACTCACATATATATATATATATATATATATATATACAATTATTAATATAACTCTTCTAGCGATGCACATTAGGAATGTCATGTGCTGCCGTATTACAGTGGAATATTACTAGTGTCCAAGAAGGTAGTAATGTTCAGCGGAGTGTTTTTACAAACGAACCAGATGGCCAACAGCTGCGAGGAATTGCGGCACCTGTAATACCCCATTGACATAGTCACGACAAAGGTTCCTCAGTCGTGTTTGTAGTCTGACGTATTCCTGCCTCACGCGTTTCCGGGTTGGTTGGCCGGTTGCATCCTGGAGAATGACGGCGCTCACGCACTCTTGTTCCCGCTGTAGGCACTTGATGGATTTCCATATCGAGGGATGCTGGTGACCAATCGAGTGACGATACTTGTTGTTCCCAGCCTCAGAGACGTTATTTGTGCGTGGGTCATCATTTCGAGTCGCATTGTGCACATTCCACGTCTGCACAGGATAGGGGAGCGATTCGCACCATCCTGATACCTCTCACCTACGGCCGACCATACACACTAGCAGGACATTGCTTGCTTGCACGACATGCACAACGCCACCTTGTCATGCCATTGTTCTCCACATGCTTCATATAAGTATACCTATTCCACAAAAGCTTTGGTTTTCCCCTAGTTGTTGTCGATATCTCCATGTTCACATGTATGACATTATCTTACGTGGGTCTGGATTTAAATATGTCCTGCTAGTCACTGGTTGGCTGTAGTGATTGACCATTCTAGCCACCACCACAGCTATTTGGAAGCCATGTTCCCTTCAGAGGCAAGCACCTTACACCATACCATGTCTGACTGCAGGTGGGAAGCCAAGTTACCTGTCTGGAGTCTGGACCATTCTAATTTACAAATGGTTTAACTGACTGACATCTCAATAGGTTACCTCCTTATTTTCAGTAGTTTTACCAAAATGTCTTGTTACCAAAATGTCTTGTTACCGAAATGTCCTATTACCAAAAAGTCCTGTTACCGAAATGTCCTTTTACCAAAGTGTCGTTTACCAAAATGTCCTTTACCAAAATGTCATGGATCCGATAAATACATTGGACATGGTTATCAAGAAATGAAAAGTTTCTGCTAAGGGTCAGCAACGCCAATGTGAGATCATTCAGGCCTTGTTTAGTAATATTTACACAGATTAGCACCTGTGGGTACTGGGCAGTAAAACTGGACACCACCAGCCTGCTAATTGCCCTTTGCTGGTTAGAGAAGGTCTGGTTCAGATAAGCAAGCCCTTTGTCCAAGCTAGGTGTCCCAAATTAAGTAGGTCTCCTCAGGAGTTGTTCAAACATCACTCAGCCTAGCAACACAGGGCAACCTGATGAATGGTGACACCAGTGTTAAAGGGAGAACCCAAATAAACTTGGCTTGCTATGATTGTGTAAA
Source organism: Oasisia sp. SBJ-2009 (assembly GCA_964017155.1). Taxonomy (NCBI): domain Eukaryota; kingdom Metazoa; phylum Annelida; class Polychaeta; order Sabellida; family Siboglinidae; genus Oasisia; species Oasisia sp. SBJ-2009. Next base: position 2,147,191 of record OZ024867.1, read on the forward strand.
AGGGGCAGTCTGTAGTGACCTGTGCCACAATACAATTATTTTACTACCTTATTTCTTACTATTGTCAAAGATTCAAAACATGTTATGGTGCTCGTGTATGCAAGACTAAGCCTTTGTATTAATTAGACAGTGTCTTATTAACATTATTTTGTGACCTCATTTCCTGTTACTTTCCTAGGCAAAACTATTATTTTTCTGTGATTGATTTTACTGTGAATTATTGTATGTACACTCTAATGAATGACTAAAACTGTCAGGGCAAAACAACAAAACAGTGATATATTATTAGTGCTTTACTCGCTTTCAACAGTGTTATCAAAATTTTCTGTTACCAGAATGCTCACTGGCAATATGTTGTTTGCCAAAAACGTCATGGGTAGCACATGCTATCATAACATAGTTAAACGCGCACACACACACACACACACACACACACACACACACACACACACACACACACACACACACACACACACACACACACACACACACACACACACACACACACACGGATCCAGGACAATTCCCCACTCGGACAATTCCCCACTGGACAATTCCCCACTGGACAATTCCCCACTCGGACAATTCCCCACTCGGACAATTTCCCACTGGACAATTCCCCACTCGGACAATTCCCCACTCCATAATGAAAAATGTTGACAATTCCCCACTAATAATTTTGTAGAAGTGTCTTTTACATGTTTATCAGAGTATTATTTCTTTGATTGCACTTGAGATGATGATTGTGTAATTGAACTTGATTACACCTGGTTGATCTTTGTGCACAAGGAAGCTACAACAAGGTAATTGCCAATTGCACACAAGATGAGGTCTTTATAAGGGGACCAGTATACCTGGGCAAGTGACAGATGCAAATAATATATCTATGTGACCACTGAGGCATGACTTTGACTGATTGGGAAGAGGGCTTTATCTGTATTGTCACCTGCCATGGACCAACTGACTGCAACTAATTCCATGCTTTGATTTAATCAATTGATATGTGGTGTCATGGTGAAGCCACATATTTCTTGAGGGAAGGGACTGCCAATGCTACTGAGAAGCCAGGAAATAAGGGCAGCAAGGCTGTCTGGTATGTGGCTTAGTAATTTAGTAGGCAGAACATTCTGATGGTCATTACGATTGCACATTGTGGTTGACTGGTTGTGCCGGTACATCAACTAGATTCTGTGTGGAATTATTTTTAAAAAGTCATACAAATTGGTAAAACGGGACGCCGAGCAAAGTGTAAAAGATGCTCCAAGGATATCCACTTATTCTCAGATAGATATTTCTCAATACATGCTACACATAAAATAAACCATGGAGATCATCAAAAACCAACGTGGTGGTTTGAAGCTAGTACATGAAGGTTATATGTACACTAAGAAGTACGTCCGGAAGAATGTCAGATGGGAGTGTGCCAATCGCTATGCATTCAGCTGTGAAGGCGGTCTCACTACAGATGCTGAGGTAAATATTGCATGATCATGTTGATTGATTGCAGTTTGGAGTAATATTATATTTACTCATTTATTAACTCTTTTTCTCCTGTATAGGGCGTGTAAGTCTCGCAGTCTATTATCTGCACTACGCAAATCGCTATATGTCTATGTCTATGATAGTGGGGTAAACTCAATAATATTAAATCGGGAATTTAAGATAAGAAAGGTATAACACAAGATATTTATGAACTGATTTTCCTAGTATTCATCAGTCGGAAGTTACAACTGTCGAATATTATTCTTAAAGTCCAGTCCCCAATCAGTTCCAGTCGCGCAGAGTCTTGCCATGTATTGTGACCCACTTACGGGCCCTATTGGATGTTTTAATCGATTATTATTAATAGACATTAAAATATTAATTTTAATAATTGATATCATT
>OZ024867.1:2156574-2159074 GCA_964017155.1 Oasisia sp. SBJ-2009
CATTCGGAGGATGGTTAGAATCGTACAACATTTGTTAGGGCTTCCTTTTTAATAAAGCATTGTATATACTTGACAGGTGTTTCTGTTCGTTACCAATCAACTTGCTATCTGTGTTGACGCCACGAAAAAGCTTTATTTTATTCTTGGCACTGACATTGCCATACCAGGTTAAAAGATAGAATGCTCTCTACTAAACCCCAGGAAACAATTTGGAGAATGTGCTGGCTAACATCGAAACTCTTCAGCTTTCACAGAAGGAACAGTCGTTGTTGCGCTTTCTTGTAAACATCAAAATGTTCACAGTATGACAAGCTACCATCAAGTAAAGCATCTAGGTACTCGGAGCTCTTCCCTATCAGGCTGCACGTTTTATTCACTACTAAGCTGAACAACGTGTCGACGCAACTTGCAGGAAGGCACTCAAGTGTAATTTAATGCGAGAAAACGTTTCATTACAAAATATCGAACTTTCGTTTGAGCAAAGTAGTCATTCACATAGCGGAGATAAGTAAAGTGACGTGCAGTAAATTGATGTTCCCATAGTTTCAAATTGCAAAGAGGATTCGAATCTGGGTTATCTCGATTGAGAGTCCGGTAAGTAACGCAATGCGCCACTGCGACCCACATCTATCGAGAATAACGAACATTTTAAAACATGTCTGCAGAACTATATGTGACGTTAACAGAAACATTTATTATTGCCATACCACACATTTATTATAGTTGTAATGTGTCAGCCCTTCACTGTCCGTTAACTATGCTGCCGCGGGGGCACCACTGATTGAACTCACTTGCTGATTGACTTGTTCACGTGCTAACATCTTCCGCAATCTCTTGCCACTTTCTTGCCCGGTCATGTGCTGAAGTTCAGACTAGTCCACTCCTCGATGCGGACTTCCCGTTTTTCCTCTATTTACTGACTTTCATTTTCCAGGCGCAGTGTCTTCCAGGATGTTTTTTGGCAAGGCCGGTTGACCTAGTTGCATGACCAGATCATTTTAATTGTTTTTTTATATTGATCATTTGTCGCAAGACACTAATATATATTCAAATTGTACGTCCTCTTAGCTAATTTAATAACTGTGTGTGCGCACACATGTTTGTTTGTATGTGTGATGTGTATGTCTGTATGATAAGTATGTGTGTTCGTGTTTTGGTGTAATCAATTTGTCGTTTCGCAGCTAAATGTGTCATTTCAGAAACGGCGACCAAGAATAAATATGCTTAAAATATGTAATGGTTTAACACATTTACTTATTTATTTGTTTTTTTCACAGACGAAGTTCTAGTCAAATATTGGAAATTCCATGAAAGCGTTTGTTGTGTGGCTGAGATGATGGACATGGGTTAGTGCGTTACAGTGTGTCGTTCTCAGAAACGGAATCCTTACAGCGACTTATTGAATTTCAGGCGCGAAGGAACAGGACAATATGATGTGGATAGGATCCGTCGTGGCGGTACTCGTTGGTGTAGCCATTGTCGCTTTCCTAATGCTGTTCTACAGGTATGCCTCCTTCTTGTTTCTTATGCATACACTTATACATATACATGTGCACGTGCACGTAGGCTATATGTATACCCACGTATATACATACAAACACTTACAAACGCGCGTATATACATGCACATACATACATACACATACATATAAACATACATACACATATACATACACATACACATACACATACAAATACACATGCACACAAACAAACACACACTCACAAACACAAACACATCCACATTCACACACCCACAGGCACACACACAAACACACGGACACACGTATACGTAAACGAACATGTATACACACGCATGCACATACATACAAAAGCACATACGCATTCACACAACACACATACACGCCCACATACACATACACAAATACGCACATACACACATACACACATACACACATACACACATACACACATACACACATACACACATACACACATACACACATACACACATACACACATACACACATACACACATACACACATACACACATACACACATACACACATACACACATACACACATACACACATACACACATACATACATATACACACATATACACACATATACACATAAACATATACACACATACGCATATACGGACACACGCACATACACACATACACACGTACACACGTACACACGTACACACGTACACACGTACACACGTACACACGTACACACGTACACACGTACACACGTACATATACGTACATACACATATACAGGCACACACACACCCCACACACACACACACACACACACACACACACACACACACACACACACACTCACACTCACACACACACAAACACACAAACACACACACACACACACACACACACACACACACATACACACACGCCCCATACATAAACAACAACTTCATACTTAGAATGAAGAAACGACCGCACTTGTTTTATGTCTGCAGTACCTGGTGTAAACCCCAAGTAACACACGTCGCCGAATCGGATGA
>OZ024867.1:2169074-2196574 GCA_964017155.1 Oasisia sp. SBJ-2009
TATATATATATATATATATATATATATATTCATATAGCCCTGAGCCCTGCCCCCTCCCCCAGCCCCGCTCCTGCCTGCAATATAATATTTACATTATAACAATTATTTCTTTCTTATAAAATTATGGTTGTGCCTACAAATATTGTGTGCGGGGATACATACTACTAAAAGTTTTTAACTTATTGTGTATTCCCTTCAAACAACATTACGTGATTAGCATGTTTATATAGTCTTAAATTGTATTGTTTGTTGTATGTTGTTTGAATAAATCATATTTAATTTAATTTAATGAGTGTTTGGTGGATTTTGCGCTTTGTTGCCGATGGACCAACTTTGGGGGAAAAATAATTTCGCTAATTAGATTAATTAGCATTATGAACGCCATTTTAGCTTGATTAAAGTAAAACGTTTGAATAATAGGCCTAGAATCATGTGTGAGAGCACTTCTCTATAAAAGTTAATGTCGAGGAATTCATTTCTGATATTTTTGTCGTAATTAAAAAGTCAAGGTTATTTGTGGCTGAAAATTGTCGACATTTACTTAACTTCCCCACTTCGCGTAACTTTCGATCAATCAGAATGATTTATAGTAAAATTTGCTAAACATAGACACACTAGCCTATGGCTAATATAAACTAATGTCAACTTTCATAGTAATACCAAATTAACATTGAAAATAACATATTATCCTTTCAATGCTGAATATGGCTCTTATAACTCATTCAGATATACATAATCATTTTCATATGTATGGTCATGGTGGTCATCTTTCTCCTCCATCTCCTCATTCTTCGTAAATTTGTTGAAACATTTATCACCTGTTGCGCAGAGGCAGCAGCGTTTTTCATGGTAACGAATACAATTGCCTTCCTTGCATGCCGTGTCCTTCGCTCGACAGCGGCAGCTAATGACGATCATTAAAAGTGATGGTCCACTGTCAATGCTGGGGCAAGTGATCCCATCGTCTATTTTCCAGCCATACTCTGAGATGGAGACATCTGGAGGACCCTGTTGGTCAGCTGCATTCCAAAACAACATCTGCAGGTGAGCACGTCGAGGTCTGTGTCTGCCGAGGCAGTAACATGATGCGCAGTGGCTTCCCCGTTTGTGGGTGTACCGAGCTAGAGTCATCGAGGTGTCCCTGGGTTTTCCATACAGTGCCGCAAAGAACTGCTGTTCAACTGCCAAGAGGTCCGCGTGAGTGGCACTCTCATCACCCAGAACGTCGAACAGCCGTGGAAAGTTGCCTGTTGTCAATGTCTTCAGAACAGAGGCCTAGCATTTGCCGAATGGATAGGAAACAATACCACAGCCGCTTAGTGCATGGGCTCCAAGTAACTGTGAGCACGATGTGTCCCCTAAGTTGGCACAAGTGGCGTTGATATCAAGAACAACACCATCCCGCGTCTCCATCTGCATAGCAACATGAACCTATAGATCATAACGCCATGTCAAATCAGAAACAGGAAGATGTCGCTGTCATCGCTGTCATCGCTGTCATCGCTGTCATCGCTGTCATCGCTGTCATCGCTGTCATCGCTGTCATCGCTGAGATTTCTGACCACCTGACGACTAGCATCGGCGGCTTTAAACAGATAGTTGATGATGGTGATGTCTGCTTCATCAGGCAAGAAACCGCCATCATCCTTGCTCTCAACTGACGTCTCACACCCCACGTTGAACGTGCTGAGAACACGTGACAGGCCGCGCTTGGTATGTTTGTTCTTTTTCACTGCCTCATGGGTTGGCTGTTGAGGTCCATGTTGAATGTAGTGAAACCAACACCAGCTCGCCGTTGCCCCGCATGGTCTTTAACCGATATTTCAGTGTAACGGTCAAACACGAGGATTTTCTCTGTTGCTGCACATAATGTAAGCCGCTCTTTCAGTGACTCCGCCAGTACACCCACACTTCCCCCACAGAGCCAGACCACGTGATACAAGAGCTGCTGGGCGTCAACGATGATGACGTCAGGGCGTGGAGGCATGTGATGCTTTACTCAAAGCTTGTGAACTAGTTTCGTCTTGTTCCTTCTCCGGAGGCAACCATAATAATCCATATGTGATGAAGAGGCAGTATATAGCTCATACTCAAATATTGGCAGGAGTTCCATCTCGTGCTGTTGAATGACTACCAGAAGATGGAGAAATATGGACTCTAGAAATCAAACACGCCCTTGTCATAAATGTTGACGCCTCGTTTCAGTATTCACTGGAGAACTGAGTTTTGCATGGGATCCGGGTGGGACTGAGTTGCGGAATGCAGTTGCCGTCGTCCCACCAAGTGCCATGGAGTCTGACATATTGACCATCGTTGGAGCCACATGTCCATTATGGATGTTTTAGAAGACATCACTCTCGGTGTCGAGGGGATCGGAACATTTTCCTAGTTATATGCTGATATGCTGCCGGTGATCTTCGTCAACTGTACATCTCTTCACACCTTCCTCCTTGTGCGGCCTCTCGCTGGAACTGCTTGACAGATATAGAGAGTAGCAATGGACAGGCTTGTTTTTTCGATTTTTAATGCCGTGTGCTCCCAGAACTAATCGACAGAGACAGCGTACCTGCCTTGTGTCTGCAGACAAATGCACCGGAGAAAAGGTCGTCCTTGGCCTTGGCAGGCAGGAGCACTGACATATCAAGGCAGTGCCACGACAGGTACCGTGCATAGTTGTGATGTCCAGGCGATGAAAATATAAGGTAATATACGCTTGATGCAAAGTTGCTGTAGGTGTGTAACTAATGTGGGGAAGTTATGGTCATTTTCAACAATGTTGAATCCACAATGACCTTGATCTTGATTTTATACATTGTCCTTGAACTATAATCACGACAAATTTGTTTAGAAAAGCGCTATTACACATGATTCTAGGCCTATTAGTTCAACGATTTTACTTGGATCAAGCTTAATTAGCGTTAATAATGCTAATATGCTAAATAAACATTTTCCCAAAGTTAGCCTAGTGCTAAAAAAGCTCAAATTATTCGGGACACTCATGTGAAATATATCAATCAAAACACCTTAAAGGTATTACAATGTCTAGGTTCACCATTGAAAGGACACATATCGCAACTAGAATATAAGGCGGGAGACGAAGCAAGTAACATTCACGTTTCAATTATGTTCAGTGAACAAACGAGGACTGAGATGTTTCTCTCTGAATCCGCTAGCAATATGTGTTGTGTTATCATATACGTCGTTATGACGTTGGCTGTATCCTACCGACCTGTCAAGTCGAATACGTTTGGTTCTTGCTCTCACTTTAAGCGTGTCCCGGAAGTATTTTAAAGTCACAGGGATCGTCACATTCTGCGTGTCAGAACATAACCATTAATGCTAACTGCAATGCCCATAAAATAACTCGTTCGTGGCACTTTATATCATATACAATATAAATAATAGACAAGCAAATTACTTAATAATTATTCGTTTTATACAAAGGCATCGCATACTATTGTTAATAATATTGATAACATCCTAACAGTAATAGTATTAGTATTAGTAGTAATGGTAACAATAATGAAAAGTAATAATCTAATTGATGAAAACTAATAATAACAATAACTAGCAGAATGAAAAATAACTGTACCAAAGAACGCTAAGTGCATATACGAACATACTATTAAAATCACTAAAATTGTGTGAAGACAGGCGATATTTTACGTTACTTCGTGTTACACATAACTAATATGTGTTACACGCAGTTGGCAAACAGCGTGACATTGAATTATCTCTCTCTCTCTCCCTCTCTCCCCCTCTCTCTCTCTCTCTCTCTCTCTCTCTCTCACACACACACACACACCCTCTCTCTCTCTAGACACACACACACACACACACACACACACACACACACACACACACACACACACACACATATATATATATATATATATATATATATATATATATATATATATATATATATATATATATATATGACCCCTAAACCATGTAGTACGGGCTAGGTATAATCACGGGTCTGACATGGATCAGTTGATTATTAGTGGTAAGGTCGGTTAACCCGAATCACCATATTGGTTAGTAATCCACTTTTTACTTATGCATTTTCCAAGACACCTGTAGAACCACCTACTTTAAAAAAAACGAAGCAAAGAAAATAACACTCACTTTGATTACATGTTGGTTGGCAACCGACAGTTTCTGGATAGTGACGGGGTCATAATAAACGAAAATGCGCAAATTCTGATCGATGCTGCGACGTTTTATGACATGATCAGGCTCTCCCAGGTACGTGTGGAGAATCTGCAACGAAGAAGGATTGTATTCGTAACAGAGAAGAAACATTCTTAAATGAGCAATTTATCGTAACTTTAGAGCTGCGTTGTTGTTTATGTGTGCACAACGTTTAATATTGCGTATAACATTTGACAACATTAATTACAGAAATATGCATGTGTAGCGTCAATTCTGTTTAAATATGAGGTGCATGATTATGACACAAGAAACAAAAATAAAATGTACACTTATCAAATCAAACATGATTTTGCAAAGAAATGTCTCATTCATAATTTGCCACTATTATTAAATAATCTTCCTGAAATAGTGAAAGAAAAAATTATGTCACATAATACACAGGGATTTGTAAATTATGTTAAACTGTATTTCTTACAAAGTTATGAAGTAGCATGCACTAGACAAACCTGCTATGCATGTATGCAAGATTAAGAATCTAAAACCACCTAAAAACTTCATTCAGTATTTATTTTTAAAAACAGAGCATTTTTACTTGAGATACAATAATATTGTCAGCTGCGCACATGCATTTTCATATTATGTTTGTTTGGTGATTTTTTTGTTAGTCGCTGAAGGCGCTGAAACGCAACTAGGGACGTTTTAGCGCCTCTAGCGACTAACGTGGATTTGTGGAAGCCCATTCCGACGATCCGCGTAGCTATATTGCTAGAAAAATGTATTTCCAATTCGAATTACCGAACCATGGAATAGTCTCCCTGATACAGTGGTAACAGCAAAATCTCTAAATTCATTTAAAACACGACTAGACAAATTTTGGTACAACCAGGATATTGTATATGACTTCGAAGCACCGTTAAGAATTACTAACAATAGAACCGGAACACGCGATTTAATATTAATAGATAATGAAAACGAAGAGCTGCTCACAGAGGAATACAGAATCCCCGATCAGAACCGACCTAAGGTATCCTAAGGTAATAGATGATTTTAAACATATTTTCCGGCATCGAGCCAGGAAACCTGTCGTCGGGCCACCAGTCGACGTTCCATCGGTTGTAAATGTTCATTAATGTACATATGATACCTTCACATTGACGGACGTGTCAGTCTGTATCCATATTTACTTATGTGTGAGGCTTCGGGGTCATGGGAGTTCAACAGCTGATTGTGGGATGATTTAAACAAGCATTCCACAACATGTTTGCAAAACGGTGCCGCATTTTTTTCACACGTCAAGAATCCGTAAAAGACGGCACAAAGACCCCTGGTGTGTCGGCGCGCCCCCTGTCGGATTCTTTAGTGTTGTACCTCATTATGCTATCTGATTTGAATTGTTACGTTTCATACTTTCAATATTCTTATCATCTTAGCGTTTCTGAAGCTGATTTATACAATACATGTATGCTATGTACGTTTGTGTTTACTAGTGCACAATACTTCCTGTGGGTTGTATTCGGTACAGTTACACTAAAACGGGACGAAAGTCTGCGACGCTCAGCGAAGCCGAAAGTGTCGAAAACATAGCGTTTGTTTGGCTCAGTGTTTTCTCAATAAAACTTGATTTATGTGGAATGATAAGTTAATAGTTCGTTCTTCTATGGTGATTTGTGATTTGTGTTTGGGTATCGCACGATAGTTCATTCCAAAGTTTGTTTCACCGTTAAAGCCAACCGCGTAAACGTGCTACATAATGCGTGATTCGAGCTGACAACTGTGACGTCATAACGAAACAGCAACACAAATTTGCATATTTGAAAAAGGACGATTGACACAGCATAGCATGCCGTAGTTGTGTTTAGTCAAGCGTTATTGGGTTGTATTACTACCACCACAATTACAAGCACTAAGGCGACTACTACTGCTACTGCTACTACTGCTGCAACTGCTACTGCTGCTGCTGCTACTGCTACTGCTGCTACTGCCACTGCCACTGCCACTGCCACTGCCACTGCCACTGCCACTGCCACTGCCACTGCCACTGCCACTGCCACTACCACTACCACTACCACTACCACTACCACTACCACTACCACTACCACTACCACTACCACTACCACTACCACTACCACTACCACTACCACTACCACTACCACTACCACTACTACTACTACTACTACTACTACTACTACTACTACTACTACTACTACTACTACTACTACTACTACTACTACTACTACTACTACTACTACTACTATTACTAGTACTACTACTACTACATACATACATACATACATACATACACACATGCATACACACATGCATACATACATACATACATATATACATACATACATACATACATACATACATACACACATACATACATACATACATACATACATACATACATACATACATACATACATACATACATACATACATACATACATACACACACACATACATACATGCATTCATTCATTCATTCATTCATATACACATACATACATTGATACTGACGCGCAGCACACACGCACACGCGCACACACGCACAAACGCACACACACACACACACACATACGCACACGCACACGCACACATGCGTACACGCGCGCGCACACGCACACACGCGTACACGCGCACATACACGCACACACGCACACACGCACACACGCGTCCACGCATACACGCACACCTGCACACACGCACACACGTACATAAACACACTCCTTATAGCCCTTCACGAATAAAGTTATTCCTATGAAAACGTGTATCACGTGAATAGTATTAACGATGTGCACTCTTCTTGAACACTTCTATAATACGCACCACCTGCTCCATGTCTGTGTGAGGATGGACTATCTCGTGGTAATGAAATGTCCACGCCACCGTCACGGTCAGCAGGGACAGGAGGTACACCGATCGGCACGCGCCCACCCCCATCGGTGTGCCGGGGGTAGATCTACCCGGTGAGTGCTGATTGTATAATGTCGTCGTCGTCCGCGCTGACTATGTCATCACAACCTGCGTTTAGTCGGGGCGCACGGTGGTCGAAGTGGACACCTCGTGCTATTTTTGGTTGTCCTGTTGTTTTCTAAACTTCAAACCTTCCTTAACAATAATCCAGAGGGCAACCCTCTGAAATCAGTGTACCTCACTCCGAAAATCGCACTTAAATTCAGACGTATAGGGTGCCGGAATGGCCCTTTAGTTACAATTGCAATTTGTTTTTCTCATAGTTTGTTTAGGGCTACAAAGCTAGTTTTTATGGCAAACTATTCGTATTGCAGAGGAGCATAAACACAATAAATATCTTATTGAAATGTACATTTTAAGGCAACAGATTCAGCAATATTTTAAAATAAACACTTCCGTTTCGTCATCGACATCATGTAACGGTTACCGTAGTTCTCTTAATATATATTCAAAATATATGGTTATCATATCAAAATGATCCCCATTCATTCATCTGTTGCTATATACCACGACATTGTAAAATGTATCAGCACATCACATGTTTTTGAACTAACATATACGTCACCCCTCATTTTGGATTGACGTAATGTTTTGACACAAAATGGGAATAACTAGTAAAATGGGGAGCCTACAGGATCGATAGGCGGTGGTGATATGCAACTCAGGCATGTGATGTAATCGGGCTAATTACGTGCACGCGCTGTTTGTTTACTTTTTCAGTTTATCTTTGAATTGTTTAGGCTCCAACTGTTATTCGTGCATAGTCGGGGCGCACGGGGGTCGAAGTGGACACCTCGTGCTATTTTTGGTTGCCCTGTCGTTTTCTAAACTACAAACCTTCCTTAATAATATTCCGGAGGGCAACCCTCTGAAATCAGTGTACCTCACTCCGAAAATTGCATTTACATTCAGGCTTATGTGGTCTCTTGATGGCCGCGCTGCATATATTTCTCTTTCCACATTTTCACAGTAAATATGTGACAACATATTTAAGTGTAGTATCAAATAATCAGGAATGACGAGAACTAATATGTATGGCAATATCTTATTGATATGTTTATTTATTAGGAAGCCAGGTGCAAAACATTGGACAATATATCGAAACATTAGTTCGGTTTCGCAGTTGACATCACACAACAGGAGTTATAATTACCTTAATATGTAATCAAGATATTTATGTAATATATCACAATGATGTACATTCATTTACCTACTGGATTATGCAAAGCAGTGGTAAAATGGTGCTATATTATACGCAATCACGAACCGAACATGTACCCCACCCCCTAAGTGTTGCGCAATCGTGACGTGACGCAAATCGGAGTGGATTTCATTGATTGTATTAATTTCGCGTTTCTTAGTGTAATAATACACTAGTAAAGACAGACCTGATGCATACCCTACTGCTGGTTATTAATGCAATGTTTGTTAAGGCAATATAAAATTACGATAACACGCATTATTCGAAATAAAAACCACATCAAGGTGTTACTCAATCACATCTTATACATTGTTCTGAGTAATCTGTGTCACTCTTGTCATAGCTATTTTTTCAACAAGAATTCAAACAGGTATTACTCGCCCATATTTGAAATATCTCCCATCGTATGGCCAAGCAACACAACACGGCACTTGAAAATTAAACTTCTATTCAGGCCTGAAGGTGTCTGAATGACTGTTAAGTCACAATGGCTTGTTATGAAATATTCATGGTTTATTGAATGAAATTAGTTAGTCTCTGTACCAAAATATATCCTGAATGGTGAGAGGAATACAGACCACAAATATATTATAAAAATGTATATATTTTAAGGCAACGAGAAACAAACAATTGAAGAATAAGTAGAAAAACATTTCCGTTTTGTCGTTGATTTCATATAAATGTACCGTAGTCACCTTACTACATATTCAAGCCATATAATGAGTGAACATATCAAAGGTATCCCCATTCATTTCACGGTTGATTTATACCATACAATTGTAAAATACATTTGAACATCACTTGCTCTAGAATCAACATACAGTGTATACTTCTCCACCTCATTTTGGTTTGACGTTAGATTTTAACATCATATCTGGAATAACTTGAATATATAAATACGTTGCGTCTAATAAGTAAATTAAATATAACGTATTCTTGTTTTCAAATACATGAGGTATGTTATCTTGTTCGAATGACATGTTTTGCAGCGTATCAGTCATTTTAACTTAGTTTGTTGTCTACGGCAACAAATACGAAACTAACAAAATAAACACAACGGACACTTATGATTACCAATTATATGGTATGTGACATCACTATATTTGACAATGTCTAAACAACGGTAACTTCTCGTCTGCATAAGCTATTTTGATTGTTGAAGATAACAATTTGGTGACGGCAAGAACGAAGAATTTCGCACTATTATCATCATAACGTATTTTTTTTTTTGTCGAGCGCCATACCTTCTCAAATTGAACCACACTACTTTTCTTTGTGCGAAAAGCTTAAAGCCAGATTACTTGTAAATATGAGGAATATATATTTGCAACCTATATGTAATCAATAGTTTCAGTTGATGATTGTGGCATGGCAATTTTGCCGTTTGTCATCCATAAAGAAAGTAGAGCTCGGAAGCAACCACTATCAATGTTGGAATGCTTTCTACACAACACTGGCTTCAACAGTGCCAGCCACATGCTTTATATATGGTTTAATGATCCATTCTGTTCAAATAGATCCGCTTAGAACATGCAACAAAGCTGGCCAATAAGTTTGGGGTGAAACACACAGTAGTTATGGCTGATCAGGCTTTGCACGATATTTCATATGGGCTACGGGAGCCAGCTTCCCCTGATGATGACATTGGCACCTTATTGTCATGTGTGTAGTTTCGTCTCACTGTACACGCTATGGGCGCATTTGGAAAAATTATGTGGAGTCTTATCCTTATAGAAACAGGTTTGTGTAAGAAAGGAACGGCTAACAAAGGTTTTGAACACAAATTACTACGGGAGGCACGGGTGCATTTGAACAATGGGAAAATGGGCAATTGGGAACATTTGTTTTAGTATAATAACATGCTCCCATTTGTTGTTGCTGCTGGGCACCACAACTACATTTATTCGCTGCCAATGTGACTAAACAAAATGAACAACCTGAAGAACCCAGCACCATATGTATATCAGTACTTCACGAAAGGTCAATATGATGTGCGAAAAAAGCTGAGTCATTCAAATGTATCACTTCGGAAATAGCTCATGGGCAGACATAAAGCATAGATGTGAAGGAAAGTGCGAATGGGCTTACATAAATACCCCTGGACGCTAAGTACGAACCAAATAGCATTACACAAAGCCTGTGTATCTGAGGTATCATTCCATTTCAAAGAAGTGATGAACCATCCGCAGTCTAACAATCCCACGAAGATGGAAACCAGCAAATGATCAATCAAGCATGCATAAAAACAGCACATGATCAATCCCGTCACGGTAGACTCCAGCAACATACTAAATATTGCCACGAAACAGTGAGCCACTGTAACTCTCATGACAACTCTGGAAACTGTGAAAAATATTTGCAAAACTGATCTCCAGGAATATTTGAATGACAACGCAAAGTCCAAAAGGTACGTGACAGCATATTTGAAGAACTGCATCCTCAATAACATCTTACTGTGCTGCAGAAGCAGACGTAGCAGCTGATCAATGAAGTTGTCATGCTGATACGCCTTCTTCATCAGAAAGGTATTGGGGAAAATGTCAATCTTGAGGAAACCATCGGAGAATATGAATGTTCTAAGGTACCGCAAGCTTTGTTTGAGTCAAACGGATCGATGCGTCAAGGCTATAAGGCTTGAGGTTGACAGCAGTGCTGAAAGAGACTCACTTGAAGATGGAGGAGAAATTATTAGATATCGGTTGGAAGACGGGTTCCACACATTTGGAACCAGTACCTTTGACGGTGCCGCCTTTACCAGAACTTTCACAATGGTATACAAGTTACGTGTCGCCAGCAAATGCCCTTGTAATTGTTCTTGCGCTAAATGCCAAATGCCGCGTTGTGCTGCTTGCAAGTGCAAACGGAACGATACCAAATGTAGGCTAGTAATACATGTTCGGACTCTTGTTGAAAACAATGGCTGTGACCAGATTGACACAGGTGACTCAGAACAATCTTTAAGATGTGATTGAATACCACCTTGTTATGTTTTTATTTTCGAATAATGTTATCATAATTTTATGTTGTCTTAACAAACATCGCATTAATAACCAGAAGTAGACTATGCATCAGTACTCTGTCTTTAATAGTGTATATTACCCTAAGGAACGCGAAAATGATACAATCAATGAAATCTACTCCGATTTGCGTCACGTCACGATTGCGCAACACTTAGGGGGTTGGGTAGATGTTTGGCTCGTGATTACGTATAACGTAGCACTATTTTACTATTGCTTTGCATTATTCAGTAGGTGACTGAATGCACATCATTTTGATATATTACATAAGTATATTGATTACATATTAAGGTGACTATAACTCCTTTTGTGTGATGTCAATTGGGAAACCGAATTGATTTATCGTTATATTGTCCAATGTTTTGTATCTGGCATCTTGAAAAATAAACGAATCAAAAAGCTATTGCCATAAATAATAGTTCTCGTCATTCCTGATTATTTGATACTACCCTTAAATGTGTTGTTATACAGTTACTGTGAAAATGTGGAAAGAGAAATGTATACAACTGGGCCATTAAGGGGATGGATATAAACGCAATTTTCGGAGTGAGGTACACCGATTTGAGGAGGTTGCCCTCTGGAATATTGTTCGGGAGGGTTTGACGTTTAATAAAATACACGACAACCAAAAATAGCACGAGGTGTCCACTACCTCCTAAATTTGGACCCGTGCGCCCCGACTAGTTGAACGTCAGTGCGAGTGTTGCTTTACGCACTACATTTACTACTACTATTATAATTATATATATATATATATATATATATATACACACACACCCACATATATGTATATATACAACAAATGTATAAATATATAATTATATATCTATATATACATATATATATACATATATATATATATATATATATATATATATATATATATATATATATATATATATATATATATACATTCATATGTATATATTAAATGCCTACAGCAATATAATGTTTGTTTTAATTAATACAAATAAAACGTACATATCCACTCGTAAACTATTATTTAATAACCTTCTGACTAGTCCAGTAACGTATGTGACCTTTGTCTTTTCTCATATCATATTCTTGTTTTTCTCTTCCGGTATGTGATGTCTAATATACTCCTTTCTATATTTGTTTGTGCGGCTGCTAGCTTGTTCTTTGCTAGTGTGGTAAGTGCCCATGTTTCCGGATGTCATTGCTGGTAGTACGCATGCGTTATATATTTGTCTCTTAAAGCGTGTTCTTATGTTACGCGGATGTCGCGGTGCTTGGCGAATGCTGTCCATCGGGTTGTGATTCTTCTTTGTATCTCCTTCTCTTGTTTTTTGGTCTGGTGTTGTATCTCTGTTCCAGCAGCACTTTCCGTTCTTGATCTATGTGTTGTTGACATATATTGGTGTGTCGTTTGCGGGTATCACTTTTGTCTTTGATTTGCTCATCTTCAGATCCTGATTTTCATTTTCATGAGCTAATTCCTGTATCAATTGTTGTAGCTCATGTGATGTATTAGTGGATATGAACATGTCGTCAGTTTAGTAGGACCATTAGGTTACAGTATTTACAAGAGGGATGACAGACACGTTGAGACACTGTAGCGCCTGTCATGCTGTACAATGTACATAAACACATGTTCCGGAATTGACTTCGACAGAGGAGACATACAATTTAATCTTGTCTTTTTGAGGATACCTTTGCCGTCTTGTAAGATTAAAGATAGTTCGAGTGAGCGTGGGAAAGATGCGACGCATCGAGTCTTTGAATGTCATACGACATATCTAAATCCAGGCAAGGTGTTTATATACAGACATGATGCCTTGTCAGCACACATAACAATATAAATTGTTAACATAGTTAAACTCATCAGAGGGAGTGTGAGACAACCTGTAGTCATGAGACAGACGCGTGACAGTCCACGACTCATGTGACATATATCACCGTCTCGGTGTATGATGGCCAACATTTGTATAGGGTACATATAAGTTGATGATGACGGTAATTTACACAACGAATGTCAGATCATGAAAATAAACCGTCTCAAACACATGACATTTAATCCAAGTTGTTGAGTTATGGGTTACCGTTTCTTCATTGAATAGTCGTAATTTCGTCGATTCTCAAGGCGTTGATTTCGTGTACCAAATAACTATTTCCATTACTGATATTCACGAAATTGACCTGGCCTGACCACATTGTTTCATCCAAGGCATATTTAAGATACCTTTCAGATTTCTAGAATTGCTGAGGTATTTAACCTACGAACTACCCACATTGCGATGATCTTTCTAACCTTCATAATGATGTCATAATTAAATGTTTTTCTTAATTGGTATGATGTCTCCGTACACGAGAAATAGTCACTTCATCTGGACATAATAATAAATAATAAACAGCGCACGCGTAAAGAGCGCGACTACGTTGTATATGCTATCTATAATATTTGACTACGGCAATAATCGTAAGAAACTTAGGCAGATGTCGCATGTTTATGATATTGCTACCATTATGCTATTGCGCATTTGTAGCGAGCGTCCGTCCCCTATACGTTAACTGCAACATTCAAATATAATGCTAGGCAAAATACAAATGTGTTGTCGATGTCCTTTTTCATTGGAATAAAGCTATGGAAGTACTTAACGAATATGTTTGTATATATTCAGCTTTAGTTGAACATTGTAAATGTTATTAATGATTAGTCTCCTGTTCTGTGTAAATAGCAGCTCCGTGTGACCAATATTGCCATAATTATTAATAATCTTGATATTGTTTTTGTTGCGTTCTGAATTTATTAAGCATTGTCGAGTAGACATTCCCCAATATTATGTGTGTGGTAATATTATAGAAGGCAATATTATGTAGCAAGAAGGGAGGGACATATTTAAGCCTACACTGTATGCCAACATTTGTTACTTATTATGGGTATTTATTTAAGAGGATTTACCAATTTTGAATTGTTAGTCTGTATATGCTCCAACAGGTTTTGTGAACTTTATTATTCAATTAATTTGTATTCTTTAATATGTGATATTGTATCGTTTGCTGAAGCGAATATATGTATATGTGTTGGTAATATTAAAATAAATAAACAGTAGTTATCCCAGTATAGAGTATCCACTCATCAATGTGACGTGATCTGCGTTAACACATTACATCCAGTGAGGACCAAAACACAATTAGTCAACTTTTAAATGTAATGGCTTTAATCGACACTTAAGTGAAACCAAATAACTCATTTACGTTGTATATATCTGTCTGACTGGTTTGCTCTGCCATCTCCGGCTGTATATCTTTCACTTCATCCGTCTCGGTCACTTGTGGCGTCTCTGTCTGACTCGTTTTCTCTGTTACTGTCTCCTGTGATTCCTTTTGATTTAAGTCCTCTTGTGAACCCTTCATTTCAGTCGATTCGGCTACTTGTGTAAGTCGGGGTTTATACCAGACACTGTAGACATAGAACAAGAGCGGTCGTTTCGTCATTGTGCGTAACCTTCTATGTACGAAGCTGCTGTTTCTGTATATATATATATATATATATATATATATATATATATATATATATATATATATATATATACATATATATATATATATATATATATATATATATATATATACATATATATATATATATATATACGTATATATATACATATATATATATATATATATATATATATATATATATATATATATATATATATATATATATATATATATATATATATATATATATATATATATATATAAATATAGTGACAACTGAGGACATATATATGAATACACACCTTCTAACCGAGGACTGGGTTCTAACCGAGGACGTCCTCGGTTAGAACTATGAATACGAGCACATTGTCGACTTTCTGGAAGCGTGAAATAATCATATATTACTCAAATCAGCGCCAGACCTCGATCAGGTATAATAGTGCACACCGTGTGTACACAAACTTTTTTTTTTTCTTTTAGCCGTGTGTATTACAACGGTTCAGCGAGTCCTCGCTTATTCACTGATGTGCCGGACAAATCATGTCAGCGGACGATCACATACACCGCGCTTCTTATATGTGTTTATATATATATATATATATATATATATATATATATATATATATATATATATATATATATATATATATATATATATATATATATTTATATATATATATATATATATATATATATATATATATATATATATATATTAATACACCACTCGATCAATCCTGTTTTTGTTTAGTTCGCCATGTGGAACCAGTGGTCAGAGAAGTTATATCAGATGATGGTGTTCACCCGCTATTACAACCAGTTGGATTACTCCGGTTCTACACTCCTGCTTTCTTGTATAAGTGAATACATAGACTTTTAGGCTTCATCGAGCAAAAACCCCTTAGCTTTAAATAAACCTGTAAGCTTTAACAAATTATTGCAATGAAAGCAAACACATATATAAATAATTTACAATATAAAGGTTGAGAGAAACTGGTGGCGCCATTCTACGTAGTTTAGTCGAGTAACTGACATTAATTAATTACATAAACGCCACCACGATAACCTGGCGCTGCTGTCGCTAACGTGTGAACGGGACTATCCAGCAGCGCTGTGGCTGTGACTGGCGATTCGCTGCGTAAACGATTTGTTAGCATTCCGGACATAACTGAGGTCTGATCACCGGACATTGATCGGACGTGTTTTCTGGCACACAGGGAATCAAACACGAACGGTCGTAGCCTGCGTCTTGTTCGCCTTAGAGAACCTAGGCGCACATCCGAATCAGCGCTTTCTTGGTGACTGAGGCATCCGCTAGATGGACGCCCGTTCCTCAAAGTTGCGCTTCGGAAAGCAGATGCTAATATCTCGTAATGCTAAGTCCGGTTGGCGCAGGCAATGGGTGAATAGTGAGATAGGGTGGATTGTCTATGCGCACATCTGTCTCGCATCTTGCATTTCGTACGCTCGACCGCACATACTTAGTTAATCCCTTCCCAGACATGCCACATGATACGGAGTACCCGTCCGTATCCGATACGGATTTTGGCGGATTTTTAAGTGATACGGCCGTACTCCGTTTTGATACGGATTGTAACAAAATTTATGGAGAACAGATTTTTAACCACATTATGCCTTGTATGTGTCACAAAACTATACTGTATAACGGACTAATTGTTTACTGTTAGTGACTAAGTAAATCGATTCAAAACGAACAAACTAAACCACCGATTAGTTTATTGTAGCGCGTAATAGATGTCCTACTGGTAAATTTGAGTTCTGAAAACTGCGAGTGCAACGAATTGAGGTACGTGAAGTATTGCGGAATTGACGAACGAATTGCGGTACGTTAAAGTGAAGTAAAACTGCGGTAATCTTGCTGTAAACTGGCCCCAATAATCGAAACAAAATTGTAGAAAACCCGATTTGAAAAGGCCTAAATAACTTAGGCCAGTTAATTGGAAAATCTGATTAATTATACGGATTGATACGGATTCTGACAAAATGTTAGGTCAAAAATACGGATTGCCATCCCAAAAATGTAGCATGTCTGCCTTCCTTGGCAGGGGACTATGGGTGTTGCTCGTCAACAAATTTCATTACCGTAAATTGTTTATTAACGAACGGGCGCACCAACCACTGGTGGACAGTCGAACGATTGATTACAATAACATTTGTACCGAACATTGGATTTCTAATATGGCATACAGACATGCCACATGGTACAGATTACCCGTATCCAATACGGATTTTAGCGGTTTTGAAATGATACGGCCGTACTCCACTTTGATACGGACTTTAGCTAAATTTATGGAGACATTATTTTTAACTACATTTTGTCCTTGTATGTGTCACAAAACTGCAGCACAATGGAATAAACGTTTACTGTTAGTGACTAGGTAAATCGATTCGAAACGAACGAACTAAACCACCGATTAGTTTATTGTAGCGAGTATTAGATGGCGCGCTGGTAAATGTGTTGTTCTGAAAACTGCGACACGTGGCTCAACGGGTGTGAACAGGGCGCGTGGCAGGCGCTTGACGATTATAAAAATCAGTACAGGAAATGGAGCTCGACGCCGCGAAATCGCCTGTATTTCTGATTTCAAGATGTTGACGCTTGCCAGTGAAACTTCGATATACGCGCGAACTACTGAGATAAATTGTTATTATTTGATGACACTGTCTGTTTTGCGGTATGCAGTTGCTGGAGTGAACTAAAACGTTGGTAATTTTCCAGTTAACTGGCCTAAATTAGTAGGGCCTTTTCAAAACAGTTTTACCACGTTTTTTCGATGTGTATGCTAAAACGAAGTCGGGATATAATTTGTTTAATTGTGTTTTATATCATTTTAATGTCGTCGAGTCGCCGTAAATAAGCCCATGTCACTGGGCGTGAGCAATACATAGCACTCCCCAGACGTAACACGACCGCAAAGCCAAAGCCAAGGCGATGTCTTGCGATTTGCGAATATGTCCAGAAAACTTAGGCTATATCATTAACTTTTTATTCTATGTAATGCAGATATTTTGTTTTAAGATTTTTTTTTTTAATATGGCTATTTATTTTTGGACTTCGCAATGCACACGCTAGAGATCGCCTTTGACAAAGGGTTTGACGCCCCGATGTAACTGGGCTGCGCTAAATAGTCCTGGCCATATAGGCCCGTAACAATTTCGAGGTAAACGCAGTTTTTGTTTAGATTTGTATTCTACATGCCATGCCTTTCAACAATCCAGGAGGTGCTTTTTGAAAATCCGTGGCATAAGGTCACTGGAGCGTGAAATCCAAAATGGCCGCCACTTACCAGATTTGTATCTATAACTTTGTATCTAGAAGGGCTAGATAGCCAAACTTGGTATCAATTCCGCCTAAAATTGACATTCCCGACACGCCTGACCTATCCGTTTTACGATTTGACGCCACATTTGACGATAAATCCAACATGGCCGCTCATCCACGACGACTGTCGACTGCAGAAACACAATAAGCCGTAACTCTGGATCGAAATGAGCTAGAAACTGGATTTGTATGTCCCTCTCGATGACTGCTATTATTCCCAATCAAATACATATTATTTCATGACCTTTCAGGTTGACCATATAGGTCAAAGGTCAAGTAAATGGGTAAAAATCAACATATTAAAAGCATATCTGGTCACAAAACGGGATATAACTGGTATATACATGAGCCAGAGGTCGCATCTCAGTTGATATCACCATAGCTCTGCTGAGATAAAGTCAAATTGATGAGATTATATTAACCTTTAAAGGTTGTTTACCTTCTGTCAATGTCAAATGTGCCTAAACATATGCATAAATCGTGTCTTCCTTTTAATATAGAAAACCAAGAATTGAAAGTGATGGTCAATTCATGATATCTGACATCGGTCACACTGTTTATTTTAACATATTATGACAAACAAAAACTATTGTAACCTTTCAAGTAATTTATAACATTAAGCACCTGTAATGTACTATATATCTAGCTAGCATGTATACACGTACAACAAACTTTCCATCCCACTTTTAGCTAACAACGATTCTGACAGATTCGAACTTGTGATTTGTGGCAATAAATGACACCCATCACCACACATTTCCTGCACGGGCACTGCACATTACCACATTTGCACATGGATAGCATATTAGTAGATAGGGAGCTATGACGTGTCAACGGTTTGAGGGTGTCTCCGTCACTTTCCAACCCACTCTGACAACTCTCTAGGCGCCTTCCCTCACTGGCTATAACCCCTTGAAAAACAATATAATACTCTGGTGATGTGTCTGGACACAACACTCAATGCGGGGGCATTTTGGTTATGGTATTGGGAACAGAGACACTGGTGTGGACATGGAGATGCAATCGATAAACACTTGTTTGCCTATGGCTTACATCTTGCACCCGCCCAACCCAGACTAAACGTTGGCAGCCATGTTGGACTACCTAGATGGCATGAGGCACGATCCTTTCATCTGCATCTTTCAATAATTTTGCAGGCTCTGGAAAATCACTATTGGCTGTCGACTCTGTACTATGGAGGGGAGCTGGAACTTGTTCTTGGTTTTCTACCATGACACTCAACACAATCGATACTACAGAAAGACTGACCAACCACTATTTTCTGAATAAGTTGCAGCAACTAATCCTTTTTCTCTCCGATGATACCCAGCATTGCTCGATCTGCGTTGTGGACTCATCAGGGATAGAGCTCTCCTGAGACTATATTGCTAAAACCGGGACTCATCAATGTAGCTATCACAAATAACATGGAGGGCTTCATAAGATGAATATACAACTATCCGACCGACAGGGCTTTGTTTACAACTCGACCGAAATAGTCGAGGAATGATTGGTTGGCGTACTTCCAAACCATTGGCATAAATTCCGGCAGGGTCACTGTTTCAACCCTTCATGAGATAGGTCTCCAGTAGTTGTATTATTGTGTATCGTCAGACACTACAGAACTACGTTGTAATTATATTCAATCCTAACACCAACATCATCGATGAGATATGCCTCCAATTGAGCCACGTGTGATAGAGGTAAACTCGCCACCAACCAGGTGGCTGACGAGGAGGTGGTCGTTATGCGAAAAGACTTCCGCGAGAGTTATTCCACGTACCCGGGCGATCTCAATGTCCCGCTCGGCAGATCCACACAGTTTAGGTATGGTGGTGTAAGATGCTCTATTAGATTTGGTATAAATTACCGACAGTATCACACTTTGGCAGGTTACACCTGTGTATTGTTACTGCAAGCTTCTTTGTCTTCAAAACCAGCTCTCTCGTCTGTATCTTTTCTCCATTCTCGAACACATCCTTTACGTCAGCATTGACTAAATGTTCGGTAGCGAAGTTATACAATCTGACGCCAGAGGCTTTGATAATAAAGGGATTTGCTACAGCTCGCACAAAGTTAAGAAGACGGGAGACGTTGGCATCAAAAATAACGGCCGTGATGCTCCTGAGTTCCTGGTATGCTCCATCATCCGCTCATCTGTGAGCTTACGGCAGTTGTTCTGTATGATCAGGATCTCATGGGAGATCAGCTCAAACTCCGCTACAACTGCGAATATTAGTGTCTGGCTCTCTGATGCCCACTGGATGGACTGCCCCAACTTTATATCTAATTCGACGTCGTTGAGGCTGTCACACATATAGGTTTCTGAGGCTTCCGCCTCTAACAACTAAGTTTTCCTAACGTAGAACGACCCCTAGCAATTGACACCATCGAACTCCTGAATAACTACCGCAACATATTTGCATGCAGGATACATGTATTGGCCACCACCATCTCTCCAGATCTGAAATGGTGATATACATGAATAGGTTGAACATATTCTTAATGTTTATGTTGAATGCAGCCATATCAAACTTAGCTTGATACTCAATCGGGAAAGTGTTATACTTGATAAGCAAGGGCTGTATGAGTGAGAAGACACGTGGAACGTGCTACTTCGGTACTCTTCCCGCCCATAAGCACCTGCATGTGTATTAGATCATCAAACTCTCAACTGAAAATATCAGTCACCTTGAAAATCATCAGCATGATTGGTATTGATCTTTAGTAGTGACTTCCGGTGAGAATTGAAATCAGGACTCGCTTCACGAAGAGCTCTGCTTCGAATATGGCATCGTCCAGGTTACTACCTCTGATGTAGCAACCAATGCATCGTGGTAAAATCTTCGCATAGTGAAACACTCCAAACATGCCATAGATGTCCACCACCAATGTGACTGACTCAGAATATTTGCAACCGTGTGAAACACGCCATCATCTTAGAAAACGGGCATCACCGTCTGAGACAGCTGCATGCGGACATTATGACGTTTCTCGCAATGGTATAATCTGTCACAGGGTTTGGGCGGGCTGGCGGGAACCCCCCACACATCAAAAGAACATATGCAATGGTGAGAAATGCCATCACATGGACGTAAGCCTCCATGGGGCACATAGGGAAGACAAATACAAATCATCAAGTAAATCAACTGCGCAGTACTGCGGGCTTCATGAAGGGATGAGCGACTTTTGACCTTGACATAGCACTTACAACCTTTGAAAGTTAACATAATCTCATCAATTTGACTTTATCTCAGCAGAACTATGATGGTAGCAACTGAGATACGACATCTGGCTCATGTATATACCAGTTATATCCCGTTTTGTGACCAGATATGCTTTTAAAATGTTGATTGTAACCCATTAACTTGACCTTTGACCTATAAGGTCAACCCGAAAGGTCATGAAATAATATGTATTTGATTGGGAATAATTACAATCATCGAGACGGACATAACAATCTAGTTTCTAGCTCATTTCGATCGAGAGTTACGGCTTATTGTGTTACTGCAGTCGACAGTCGTCGTGGATGAGCGGCCATGTTGGATTTTTCATCAAATATGGCGTCAAATCGTAAAATGGATAGGTCAGGCGTGTCGGGAATGTCAATTTTAGGCGGAATTGATACCAAGTTTGGCTATCTAGCCCTTCTAGATACAAAGTTATAGATGAAAATCTGGTCAGCGGCGGCCATTTTGGATTTCACGCTCCAGTGACCTTATGCCACGGATTTTCAAAAAGCACCTCCTGGATTGTTGAAAGACATGGTATGTAGAATACAAATCAAAAGAAAAACTGCGTTTACCTCGAAATTTTTACGGGCCTATATGGCAGAGCCTGGACTAAAATGCTCGCGCCTTGTGACATCGGCTTATTTACGTCGATTCGACGGCATTACATTGATATAAAACACAATTAAAAATAGATATCACTTCTTTTTAGCGGCATTGGTGCAGAATGACAGTCCAAACACATACACATACGTTTTGAAAACGCCTTAATAACTTAGGCCAGTTAACTGGAAGATCTGATTGGTGATACGGATTGATACGGATTCATACATAATTTTAGGTCAAAAATACGGATTGCCATCCCAAAAATGTGGCATGTCTGGACATATACTACAGGTAATACTGCACCTTATGCTATGCATGACATGTCTGTGATGTAAGGATTTTGAACTGGTCATACAAGCATATTAGACGATAATAGAGGTAGCAAAAGAAACATGGGTTAGAAACCTGTAGCGGTGCTATCATGAATGAAGAACGGACGATATGTTACCATGTGTTTTACCAGAATGTCCTCGGTTAGATCGGAAAGCGTCAAAAGTATAATGTTTTGTTAAATTGCATTAAATTCTATTTGGATACATTCATGTATTTATTTAGAATGCAAGTAAAACATATACGACAAATTCCTACACCAATTTACATTATTAATGACGTCCTCGGTTTGGGAGGTTGGAACGTAAGTCCTCGGTTCGAACCATAGATATGTATGGGTGTACATGTATGTGTAAGTTTTTATGTGTGCGTATGTGTATTTGTGAATGTGTAAATGTATATGTAAACGTCTATGTATGTGTGTATGTGCATGTGTGTTAGCATGTCTTCGAGGTGTGTGAAAGAGTTTGTGTTAGCGTACTTTGTGTTGACGCGCATGGTTGTGTGGTCAGGTTTGCCAGGAATCGCTTGCGCGTGTATGTACGTGTATGCTTCCAAGTATATATATATATATATATATATATATATATATATATATATATATATATATATATATATATATATATATATATATATGTGTGTGTGTGTGTGTGTGTGTGTGTGTGTGTGTGTGTGTGTGTGTGTGTGTGTGTGTGTGTGTGTGTGTGTGTGTGTGTGTGTGTGTGTGTGTGTAAATATGAGATATGTGTTGTGTGCATATTAGTGGGTGTGACTAAAGGTAATATCAGTGCATTGTGCTTTTAAAATAAACAAACTGAATTTATTTTATGCAGAAGTGCCTGTACAGATGAGAAACGAGAAGGACTCATACCTGTAGAACAGAATTAGGAAGCCACAACTGGATAACACAACGAATATCGCCACGACGGATACCACCAACAATATAGTATTGTCTTCATACACCTCTGAAATTAAATAGGTCGCTGTAAGGCTTCCGTCTGTGAGAACGAAACACGCCATCGTACTGAATCACGTCCGACATCTCAGCTACACAATAACGCTTTCATTACATTTCCAATGGTTGACTTGAAATTCGTCTGTGAGAAAAAATATGTAAATCCACTAAATATTTTAAAATAAATGTCTTCTTGGTCGGCGTATCTGAATTGACACCGTTAATGACAACAAAACACGAACTTACATAATTATCATATATACACACAGATACACACTCACAAACAAACAATCACATGCACGCACACACACGTAGTTATTGACTTAGCTAAATGAAGTAAACGGTGAATATTTATTTGTGATATATGATCAACATACAAAAACAATAAATATGATCTGGTCATGTCATTAGGTGAATCGGCCTTGCAAAATAACATCCTGGAAAACACTGCGCCTGGAAGAAGACAGTCAGTGAGTGGAGGAAGAAATGGGACGTCCGCATCAAGGAGCGGACTAGCCTCAACTTCAGCACATCCGTGAGCGCGGAAGAAAATCGCAAGAGATTGGGGAGCTGTTAGCAAGTAAACAAATCAGTCAGCAAGTGAGTTCAATCAGTGGTGCCACCGCGGCAGCACAGTTAAGGGACAGTGACGGACTGACACATTACAATTAGAGTAAATATGTGATAGAACAACAATAAACGTTTCTATTTTCTATTAACTTCACATGTTGTTCTGCAGATATGTTTAGAAATGTTCTTTACTCTCGATAGTTGTGGGTCGCAGTGGCACAATGGGCTACGTATCCGACTCTCAATTGACATATCTCAGGGTCGAATCCTCTTTGCAATTTGAACCGATGGGAGCATTCATTTACTGCCCGGTACTTTAAATATATCGGCTTTATATATGAATAATAGGCTAATATTAATGTTCGAAATTTTTGGAACGAAACGTTTTCTCACATTAAATTATAATAGATTGCTTGCTTGCAAGATACGTCGACACGATGTTCAGTTAAGCCAGTGGATAAAACTTGCCGACTGAGATATGATAAAACCTGCCTTGGGCGACCACCCCTCCAGCCCAGCAAAAGCGGTCACACAAGAGAGGTGATCACTTATAACAAGGTGCACACACAAACATGTTGGCATTATTATGATATTTTAATTTACCTGATTTGACAGCAGTGACATGAGAAATTGTTTTTGTCGTATCAGTGTTGTAAGTCGTTGTTCGTGAATCTGGGATTATTTTTATAACAGCGGTTGTTGTTGCATCAGAGGTTGTAGTGTTAACAGTTGTTGTTGCTGAATCTGAGGTTGTCTTAACAGTGGTTGTGGTGATAGCAGTGGTTGTTGTCGTAACGGTGGTTGTTGTGATAACACTGGTTGTTGTCGTAACAGTGGTTGTCGCGTCCATTGCACCTCGGCCACACAGCGCCCCGTTAGAACCAGGCGGGCACACACAGACAGCGCCGTAGTTGACTTCACGACACAGGACACCTCGTGGACACTTAATGTCTGCACAGGTCACTAGGGGAAGATATATATATATATATATATATATATATATATATATATATATATATATATATATATATATATATATATAGGTATGTTAGTATATATGTATACCTAACTGTGTGAATATATATATATATTGTTGTGATACGAGTGGTTGTTGTCGTATCAATGGTTTTTGCCGCAGATGGAGACACACAGACGGCGCCGTGGATGACTTCATGACACGAGGCACCTACCTTGTGGACACTTAATATCAGCACAGGACTATGGGGGGAAGACGCATACATATACACATATACATAATTACGTGAGTATATATGTATGTATGTATGTATGTATGTATGTATGTATGTATGTATATATGTATATATATATATATATATATATATGAATGTATATATATATATACATATATATATATATATATATATATATATATATATATATATATATGTAAATATATTATATATATATACATATATATATATATGATATATATGAATGTATGTTTATATATATATATATATATATATATATATATGCAAGTATTATATATACATATATATATAATTACAGAGAATCACGCATTATAAAGCAAACTGAATTGACCACTCCATGCAGTGACTGAGGCGTGGATAATTACTTCCTTGACAGACTAACCTGATGTCTGCGACCAGGAAATGTCTTCAGGAAATGTCGGCGCCTTCTGAGGCTGTACAGACTTGAACAAACCGGGTAACATAACAAGTGGAGAAATGATACACATGTCAGGTATATTCATACACATACTCAGACACGTACACACACACACGCACACACACACATATATATATATATAAATATATATATATATATATATATATATATATATATATATATATATATATATGACATATATATATATATATATATATATATATATATATATATATATTATATCATATGGATATGCATACATTATGTTTAACCAAAAAGGTTCGTATCCAGCCTCGTGAAACATATAATACTAGTACATTATATAAGCAAACAATATCACGATTAATGTCAAAACTACGTTTTTATGGCATACACGTATGTTTAGTGTTGACTAATCATGTGTATTAAATGTATCTACAAACAGAGGAACTAAGGTAAACCTTATAGCGTTGCAGTGTACATGAGTCTGGTTTGAACAGTCATTCATCTGAAAAGATACACGTGTTTGATGTTATTCGCCGTGATAGTCATAACACTAATATACCATACGGGGCGACAACATGCGCGAGTCACTCACGGTGCAGACGTCTCGGAAAGACGGGCAGATTATTGAACCAATCACATGGCCTCCTGAAATCCGTTCACGGATTTCCATTACGTCCCCGGTGTGATTGCATGAATATTCCTTGTTCCCGACGTGTACCGTGAAGCCTGTCGATTCTGACGCCGTACAATTGATCTGAGCATACCCAAAACACTTGTAAATATGACTTAATTAAGTAATGTTTCCCCAAACTATCAAATCAATATTTTATGTTGATACGTCTTTATTTGTTTCTGATAAACATTGCATTAAAAAGTCGCCCACCGGCATGTATGCCAGACTTCTGTTTTATGAGCCCAAAAACATAACGAGATCAGTTACCGCCAAGTCACGATAAGGAAGGTACGCCACACAATTGTGTCCTATTCCAACACAAAGGGAACGGTCCGCCTCCAGCCTCGTTTTGGTGCTGTGTGATTGTTATTATGGAGTTTGCGCTTCATCACGCATACATTATATTTGTGCATGATGTACGTAAAACCACTATTGCATACCTTGCAAAGCTGGCGGACCAGTGCGATTGTTTGATATATTTGAATTGGGTGTAGTTGGGAATGGAAATATAATAATTGTATCCAACTGGAATAACAACTTAACGATCGATGATATCAAGCGTAAGCCCTAAGCAAAATTACTGTCATCGATGTACCCAGATAACAACTAACGTTTCCGTAACCGTATGTGTAGGTTATATGTGGGCTATACGGTAACATGTTATTAACATCCTCTACATAGCGTTATAATAATGTTTCCAACATAACTTAGATATGCATTCATTGTCATTTATGTATATACCTGCTTTGAAGACATTCGTATAGTTTCCACTTTACTACAAAGTTACTTAAACATATTTGCATAACGTTACCATAACATTGGTTGTAACAGGGCACATTTGGCCGTCACCAGGGGCAGCACACAGGGGTCACATGACATGCACTTAAGTGTATCTGCTGACTTGAAAGTTTGGTGTGATTTGAGCGCGACAACGAATCATATTGCAAGGTAAGAATCACATGATTTCTTACACAAAATTGTAAGCTCTTTAATCGATTTACCGTGTTATGTCCTAAGAAGGAATTAGGTATAATGTGTTGTCCGTTAATCAGTAGTTTCATTTAATATTTAGTGTTATCACAAGTATTATTCCCACTCTCAATCTCAGTGATATATATGATCATATTTGCATAAATACCATTATTTAACCGTAGTGTTTGCATTACTCATGTATCATATCATATTGACTTTCTTATAAGTTGTTAACTTAGGGTTAGCAAACGTTGACAAACGTATGACACACATACATATCCTCTATCTAGTGCATGCCCCACTTAGGGAAAACAAAGTAGTATATGGCGTGTTGGAGCCAGTTGGCATGATAGAAAACAAATGCCCAATATG
>OZ024867.1:2199074-2206574 GCA_964017155.1 Oasisia sp. SBJ-2009
TATAAAATAATTACACAGCAACAATGCATTTCATTAAATTAAAAGGTGGTAATGGTATTAATAAGTTGTTGCAATTCGTTGTATTATGTATTATGTTTATAATACAACATTGAATGTTTGACAACCTGAGTGTATTAAGTAAGTAACACTATGAAGTATACTGTGTGACAAACTGTGTGTATGAAACCCGTAACAATATAATACAAACGTGAATACATTACTACACAAACTAATTGCGTGTAGCAAGACAAACCTTTTAGTGTTTACTTTGTATTTGAATACATTAATTACAACTATATTATGAATGTAAACACATACATCAAAGACACAGATAAAACGCAGGTTTCAGATAAATGTCTTAGTTCCTTCGCGAAAAGTCAACAATTAAGACACAGTTCATATATTATTCAATCCAAATCCCCATTGAATAAACACTTTCGGCCTTCTGTCAACATTCAAGGAGTTGCAGCTATGTATGTGTTGAGGACATTGCACGAATTACAGAGAGAGAGAGAGAGAGAGAGAGAGAGAGAGAGAGAGACATGGACATGGACATGGACATGGGCATGGGCATGGGCATGGGCAGGGGCAGGGGCAGGGGCAGGGGCAGGGGCAGGGGCAGGGGCAGGGGCAGGGGCAGGGGCAGGGGCAGGGGCAGGGGCAGGGGCAGGGGCAGGGGCAGGGGCAGGGGCAGGGGCAGGGGCAGGGGCAGGGGCAGGGGCAGGGGCAGGGGCAGGGGCAGGGGCAGGGGCAGGGGCAGGGGCAGGGGCAGGGGCAGGGGCAGGGGCAGGGGCAGGGGCAGGGGCAGGGGCAGGGGCAGGGGCAGGGGCAGGGGCAGGGGCAGGGGCAGGGGCAGGGGCAGGGGCAGGGGCAGGGGCAGGGGCAGGGGCAGGGGCAGGGGCAGGGGCAGGGGCAGGGGCAGGGGCAGGGGCAGGGGCAGGGGCAGGGGCAGGGGCAGGGGCAGGGGCAGGGGCAGGGGCAGGGGCAGGGGCAGGGGCAGGGGCAGGGGCAGGGGCAGGGGCAGGGGCAGGGGCAGGGGCAGGGGCAGGGGCAGGGGCAGGGGCAGGGGCAGGGGCAGGGGCAGGGGCAGGGGCAGGGGCAGGGGCAGGGGCAGGGGCAGGGGCAGGGGCAGGGGCAGGGGCAGGGGCAGGGGCAGGGGCAGGGGCAGGGGCAGGGGCAGGGGCAGGGGCAGGGGCAGGGGCAGGGGCAGGGGCAGGGGCAGGGGCAGGGGCAGGGGCAGGGGCAGGGGCAGGGGCAGGGGCAGGGGCAGGGGCAGGGGCAGGGGCAGGGGCAGGGGCAGGGGCAGGGGCAGGGGCAGGGGCAGGGGCAGGGGCAGGGGCAGGGGCAGGGGCAGGGGCAGGGGCAGGGGCAGGGGCAGGGGCAGGGGCAGGGGCAGGGGCAGGGGCAGGGGCAGGGGCAGGGGCAGGGGCAGGGGCAGGGGCAGGGGCAGGGGCAGGGGCAGGGGCAGGGGCAGGGGCAGGGGCAGGGGCAGGGGCAGGGGCAGGGGCAGGGGCAGGGGCAGGGGCAGGGGCAGGGGCAGGGGCAGGGGCAGGGGCAGGGGCAGGGGCAGGGGCAGGGGCAGGGGCAGGGGCAGGGGCAGGGGCAGGGGCAGGGGCAGGGGCAGGGGCAGGGGCAGGGGCAGGGGCAGGGGCAGGGGCAGGGGCAGGGGCAGGGGCAGGGGCAGGGGCAGGGGCAGGGGCAGGGGCAGGGGCAGGGGCAGGGGCAGGGGCAGGGGCAGGGGCAGGGGCAGGGGCAGGGGCAGGGGCAGGGGCAGGGAAAAGAACATAGAGGCAGAGATAAAGGGAGAGAGGGAGAGAGGGAAACAGACAGACAGACAAAGAAGAAGAAAGAAAGAAAGCAAGACATAAAGAAAGAAAGGAAGAAAGGGAGAAAAGAAAAAGGAAGAAAGCGAGAAAGGGAGAATGGGATAATGGGTGAAAGAGTGAGATACGTACACACGCACACACGCACGTACGCACAAACATACACACACGCACACGCATATACAAATGTGACGATTATTATACACATACAACAATACGGTTCTCTAAGTGTTTGTCGATTTGTGTTCCTTTCCTTTATATATTCCATGTAAAGGGTGACACTGTGTAAGCATGAAGACGGCCTGATACCGTTCTTTGCAGATTCAGGCTCTACTCCGAAATGTATGTCACATTGCATGTAAGAGGCTGGAATTCGTTTTGAATTTGATCCTCACCGTTGTGCGGGGACAGTAGTCAGCCCACTTGAAATATCCCCCGTAAAAGTCGACATCGGCGGCTCCAACTCCACGAATGCTGACGAAGTTCTGCGAGAGGTATGGTTGAGTAAACAAGAAAATAAACGTTTCACATACTGTGGGCGATACACAATCAGCTTTGGCGTATCTGGAAGCAACTCTGTGGTACAATACCCCAAGATATTTTGAAATTGGCCTGACCTCGATATCTGTCTTAATATGCCCTCTTCCGTACCACCTAGACCTTTGGATCGTTCGGATCAGAAAGGCTTCCCTCACGCCTCATTTCAACAAGACTACCATAACCCAGCATTGCTACCCTCAGGTCAATGCGGTTACCCTTATACTAACACGGCTACTGTTAAACTAACATGGCTACCTTCAGACCAACACGGCTACCCCAGGCTTATACGGCTACCCCCATATCAACACCACTATCCCCTCCCAGACACGGCTACCTTCAGACCAACACGGCTACCCCAGGCTTATACGGCTACCCCCATATCAACACCACTATCCCCTCCCAGACACGGCTACCTTCAGACCAACACGGCTACCCCAGGCTTATACGGCTACCCCCATATCAACACCACTATCCCCTCCCAGACACGGCTACCTTCAGACCAACACGGCTACCCCAGGCTTATACGGCTACCCCCATATCAACACCACTATCCTCACCCAGACACGGCTACCTTCAGACCAACACGGCTACCCCAGACTTATACGGCTACCCCCATATCAACACCACTATCCTCACCCAGACACGGCTACCTTCAGACCAACACGGCTACCCCAGGCTTATACGGCTACCCCCATATCAACACCACTATCCTCACCCAGACACGGCTACCTTCAGACCAATACAAAGACGACACAAATGTGATAAAACATACATATACTACTGCCTTTTTACGGCGCTCTGAGTTGCTGTCTCCCACCTGGTACATCGGCTCCAACTTTTTCGGAAACCTTTTCATGGCGCATACATTAGTGGCGAAGCCTTCAAGCGAACAAAATGCTTTCTTCGTGTTAATCTCGTCGCAATACGGAATTATTGGTTTACCCCTAAAATAAACATATACAGAGAATACGTCGGGAAAAGCTTACAATATAGCAGATGACAGTTTTGCTAATGACAAGTGTTATGTATAAGCGGACGAAGAAACCGGTGAACAATTATGTTTAACGTTAGTACGAGCGTACATTTAACTTCTTTGCCAAACAAGTGCATTATATATTACGCGCGTTAATGTGTATGTGAGATTTTGTTTTTTAAATTGTTGTTCTATGGTTGTGTGTGCAATTATGTCCACTTGGTGAATGTTGTTATGATGGTATGGTCAATTGTATATGTATACGGGACGGTGACTGTATACGAATTTAAAATACAATTTCAATTCTTATGACTCCAGTATGTGATCTATTTAAAAACAAACTGTACCGTGGTTCTGTGTCAGCATTATATTTATCTACGCTAATAATCCAGACAAGTTTCTTTTGTAGTTTGCATTTACTTCAGAATAATCGCAAACGTGCAAACCTGAATAGTTTATAATATCACTGTTCTGTGCAACGTGAACATTATAGCTACGGGGGCGTCAACTAGCAAGAAAGAATACACACAGTTACCTCCACATATATATGTAAATCCATTGGGAGGAGCTCATGTTTACACAACATGTTTATTGTACCATTACGTAAACATCATAAACAAATGTACAATGAGAGGACTGCATAGTTTTATGAACTTGGAACAAGATTGATATAGAAACAGGTCATAATAAAAACATGCATTTATACAGTGGTGGATGTGAAACACATTCACACATGCACAGACACTGCCAACGCGATACTGGTTGTATTTTGTGGGCATTGTGCTTGTGACGATGTTTAAACGTACTCATCTCTCTTGGTTTCCATATAATGCAAGCAACTTTCTTTTGGGAATTCGCAGCCGAGATTAAAGCCCCACGTCAACTGGTCCGCCATTGCGTAGTTAACTTTGTACCATCTGTTGTGTGTGAATAAATGTGTCAACGACCTCGTCAAAGTTATGTCTATCTAAATATGCAATTTGCTCATGTCTAAATGAAACAAACATCTACAACAGTATCATGGATAATCAAAATCGTTGATAAAAGACTCAATCGGAAGGATCGATCAAACTAGAATACGATTGATATTGTGTCGACCTACATCATCGATATTATAATGTTAGTATGCGATATTATATGTATGTAGCTGTTGTTATTGTTATAATTTTAAAGTATTAACATTTTAAGAGTATAGTAATATAGTAAACTGTTTCTATTATTGTCTTATGTACATTTCTTATAATACGTCAAACACACGTTTATTGGAAATCGATTTCGTCTTAAATGTGCATGTATTTTTTGTCACGTAATCTACACACTAAAGTAACTATATGTATATATAACTATAACACACACATATATATATATATATATATATACATAATTAAATATATATATAATTATATATAAACATATATATATATATATATAATTATATATATATATATATATATAATATGTATATATATATACATATATGCATATATATATATATATATATATATATATATATATATATATATATATATATAACCCAGATTATGCGGCTACATTCCCATTGTCATGTATTATATTAGGGTGTTCTAATACAATGGTAATACGTTGAATATAGTTAATATTTAAAAATGATAATACTTAGAACAGTTACGCACATATATCGCATATCGCACACACGGATACTATTTGGATACTATATATATATATATATATATATATATATATATATATATATATATATATATATATATATATATATATATATATATATATATATATATCAACGAGTACGAATACATGTATTTCGATACCAACTCTGGTCAAACCATAATTTACCCTGTGTCTTCCATTAACGCCAGCGTTATCCGAGAAAAGACGGGCCATTGGGAAATAACTGCAGTCATTCCTTCATTCTACAAGCACGACGCATATACATGAGGCCAAACTTACATGTCAATTCATTGATTTAAACAAAGATTGTCTACACCACAGCTGTTAATATAAACACACGGTTAGTTAGTAAAAAGAACTAGTAAAACATAATTGTGGAAAAGAATGGACAATTTGGATTGACGGTGTGGTTGTGTGTGCGTGCGCGCGTGCGTGGGTGGGTGGAGGTGTTATCGTTATTCCGGATGCTTGTGTGTGCTGATGTACACGTCTTTATAGCTCATGTCTCTCACCCCAAAAGCCCGTAATTCCCAGTGTCCGAGTTTTGAGGTTGGTGCTCCCTGATTCTCCAATTCTCCTCCCTCGAGGGAACTGCAGTTGAAATGCCGCCTCACCTCGCGCTGTCAACAAGACAAAAGCGCCGCTGTTACAATATACTATTTTTCTGTCCGGCTGTGAATCGAATCGAAGTGAGTATGTCTGAATATATGTAAGTATGTACAGTGCCACAGATGGATCGAATATATGTTACAATGTACTGTATTTCTTCGAATCTAATCGAAGTGCATATGCATGTATGAATATATGTATGTATGTATGTGTGTGTGTGTATGTATGTATGCATGCATGCATGAATGCATGCATGCATGCATGAATGCATGCATGCATGCATGTATGCATGTAGGCATGTATGTATGTATGTATATGTATATATATATATATATATATATATATATATACATATTTATATATATATATATATATATATATATATATATATATATATATATATATGTATATATATATATATATATGTATGAATGTATGTATGTATGTATGTATGTATGTTTGTATGTGTGTATGTGTATGTATATGTATATGTATGTATATATATATATATATATATATATATATATATATATTTGTGTGTGTATCACGTGTGCATGCATTTAAATATGTATGTATGTATGAATGCATGTATGTATGTATGTATGATTGTATATGTATGTGTGTGTATGTATTTATGTATATGTGTATGTGTGTATTATGTTTGTATGTATATATGTATGCGTATATATATATATATATATATATATATATATATATATATACATATATATGTATGTGTGTGTATTTGTTTGGGTATGTATGTATATAAGTGTGTATTTGTTATGTATATAGTGTGCATTGTATACGTATGAATGAACGTAGTAACATAAACGAAACTGTAAGCGACTACTACTGCGGCAAGTATGTCGTTTTCAAGGCAACCACTCGTAAACATAATAAGTGGCCCCTCTTAGGAACACATTATGGTCACACATCTTAAAATAAAAGAATATGTAGAATTAGCTTCGGATTTAGGCGCAACAGAATTTACCTAAATATTATTCATATTTTGTTATATGAACATATGCTGATTTGTGGGCAGTTACGTGTATTTATTTAATTATATTAATAACTAATATATATATATATATATATATATATATATATATATATATATATATATATATATATATATATATATATACGTATGTATGTATACTTCTATAGGTCAAAGGTTCCGTCCAAACATTTCAGATTTGAGGAAGTTAGCACTTTATGCTGACTATGCTGACACATATAACGAATATATCATAAATGTATTTTTCATTTTATTCTGATTGAGGTATTGTGCCATTGGTCCTATTATTGAAGGCGTGTGTGCATCTTCCTGTGTGAATGTTGCCAACCACTGACAGTGGGAAGTGACGTCGTATTGGCTGACATACTCACTACAACCGTCGGTGTCACGATCATTGTCATATTACGCTGGATATAGCCGGACTTGACGCGCCATTTATTCCGTATGATTTGTCGTGTCACGTTTGAACTCCAAGGATTTACTCCTCTGCGACAAACATAATCGGTATTCTAGATATACGGATAGGACATAACAATGATTGCGTAAAATGTTTGTCCGCCGTTTGTTCCATAACTGTCGATAATAGAGGTGAGAGGAGGATTTAAGTTCAGTTATTACATGTCATATATGGTACGTGAATACAATCGTCACGTGTGTCGGAAATCTACATCTTAGCAGTTGCCTCTTCCGAGGTTAGAAGGAGCTGTCAACCGGAACCGGAATCGCCGCGCTTGTTTGAGATTATTATTCTGGAGGCAACGTAATTTAAAACTATTGGAAGCTTCAGGTAAAAGTTATTGCTAAGTGAGAAAACATGCACGTTAATCATGGATTCTACGTGTAAAATATATATATATATATATATATAT
>OZ024867.1:2211574-2214074 GCA_964017155.1 Oasisia sp. SBJ-2009
ATTACATTCTAATGTAATCGTACTCGTACTCGAGTACATTGTAAAGTAATCGTACTCGTACTCGAGTACATTTGTTTTCTGAGTACTCGTACTCGTACTCGTACTCGTACTCGTACTCGTACTCGTACTCGTACTCGTACTCGTACTCGTACTCGTACTCGTACTCGTACTCGTACTCGTACTCGTACTCGTACTCGTACTCGTACTCGTACTCGTACTCGTACTCGTACTCGTACTCGTACTCGTACTCGTACTCGTACTCGTACTCGTACTCGTACTCGTACTCGTACTCGTACTCGTACTCGTACTCGTACTCGTACTCGTACTCGTACTCGTACTCGTACTCGTACTCGTACTCGTACTCGTACTCGTACTCGTACTCATGCATCTTCAAAGTAATCGTACTCGTACTCGAGTACATTTGTATTGTACTCGCTCCATCTCTGGTCCGGTCCGGTCCGGTCCGGTCCGGTCCAGGCCAGGCCAGGCCAGGCCAGGCCAGGCCAGGCCAGGCCAGGCCAAGTCAAGTCAAGTCAAGTCAAG
The DNA here is from genome assembly GCA_964017155.1 of Oasisia sp. SBJ-2009. Lineage (NCBI taxonomy): Eukaryota > Metazoa > Annelida > Polychaeta > Sabellida > Siboglinidae > Oasisia > Oasisia sp. SBJ-2009. The sequence goes on from OZ024867.1 coordinate 2,212,118, forward strand.
TCAAGTCAAGTCAAGTCAAGTCAAGTCAAGTCAAGTCAAGTCAAGTCAAGTCAAATCAAATCAAATCAAATCAAATTTCGTAACAACAACAATACATTATACATGTACACGATCAATCAAAACTAAAAAGTATTGTTACGTGGTGGTCACATGGCACATAATGTGCCGTCTTTATGTGACCCCAAAACATAAACTTATAAAGTACAGATACATATATACTTATACACGAAGAATCACGAAATCGCTGTTCTCAATGTAATTTATTTGACAATATAATTTACTTGACAACGGACTTAGACAACGGACTGGGGAATATTAAAAAAAAAAAATGTCTTAATGTTAGTACATGTTTCTCTTGTGATTGAAATACGTTTAATCCGTTCAGCAATGTTGTCATCAACTCCATATAATAGAGTTAATCAACTAGTACAATTGTGCGCTCGGCCTGGGCCTTTAGTTGGTTGTGTGGATTTGTTGTTTCGCAAAAGGAAGGAAGTTGAAGCAGACACACGGAAGCAGCTTCAGAAAATAGCACAGATCAGCTGATGCTGGAAAGCTGTTGTGGTGGGTGACAGTGACACGAAAGCAAAAGAAAAGGGAAGGTTATTCGCTACACTCACGTGAAGGTGAGAACCAGGCACTTGGGTATGACCACATGACGTTACATTTTTGCATCCACTGAAACGTAATAACAGTAATGATAATAATAACTATGTAAGGGGTGTGACTGTGGCATACATATACGCCGACAAACAGAGAGACATGGAGATAAAGAGATGATAGAGACATATATATATATATATATATATATATATATATACATATATATATATATATATATATATATATATATATATATATATATATATATATATATGTATATATGTATATATATATATATATATATATATATATATATATATATATATATATATATATATAAAGTGAGAGATAATAAAAATGATGATGATGATTATAATAATCTTATTCATGTCCTTATTCATATTAACTTTCACGTTATTCACATTCACATCCGTAATCGTAACCGTAACCATAAACTTCGCTATAATTATAACCATAAACATAACCACAATCATAGTCAACTTCGCCGAAAACGATAACAATAATAAATACGACAATAATAATAGTAATTGTGATGACTATGTTATGACAGACAGAGGGAGAAGACATATTTAAAGGTAGATTCACTTTAAACTTTAAAGACCAGTGGACTAACTTTTTTTCTTATGCATAAAGCAAGTTGAAGCTAAACGGCGGTCGAAACCATCGGTTTAAACAATAACAATTTATACCTGGTGGTAGGGTAGTTTAAAGGTGGTTTAACTCTCAAATTTGCGCTGTTATGCAGTATAAGAATGTATAATAATATATGTATATATATATATATATATATATATATATATATATATATATATATATATATATGTATATATATATATATATATATATATATATATATATATATATATATATATATATTGTTAACAGTATATTCAGGAATGGTTGCATTATAGACAAAAATTACCTACATGCAAACGAAAGTATACAAAATTGCTCAAAACATTAAAAAGTCAGTTTCAGTTTGTCTTGCTGTCCCCATGACACTTTGCCGGTACTGCATATACGTTTATATATATATATATATATGTTTATATATATATATATATATGTTTATATATATATATATATATATATATATATATATATATATATATATATATATATATATGAATACATATACTTCATATCTATATATATATATATATACAGTATATATATAGTGTATACGTATATGAATAAATATAGACATATATATATACAATATATATATATATATATATATATATATATATATATATATATATATAATATGCATTTGTTGACACGCATATATATATATATATGTTTATATATATATATATATATATATATATAT
>OZ024867.1:2224074-2281574 GCA_964017155.1 Oasisia sp. SBJ-2009
TATGCATTACATTCATGTATGCGGTAAATGAGTGTGTGTGTGTGTGTGTGTGTGTGTGTGTGTGTGTGTGTGTGTGTGTGTGTGTGTGTGTTTGTGTGTGTGTGTGTGTGTGTGTGTGTGTGTGTGTGTGTGTGTGTGTGTGTGTGTGTGTGTGTTTATCTTCATGTGTGTGTGAACACACCACAGACATAAACGAAACAGGCATACTGTGTCTTCATTGAATACATACGTCTTTATGTTTGTGTGGTGATATATATTACATCAATAAATGATTAACAAATATGTTATGTTTTTTGGAAGATGTCGCAAAGTGGGTAGATGAGGGATCACCAGTAGATATAATCTACTTAGATTTTAAAAAAGCCTTTGACAAAGTGCCACACCAAAGATTACTACTTAAACTAAAAGCCCATGGCATAGGAAATAGTATGATTAACTGGATAGAAAAATGGCTTATTGATAGAAGACAAAGAGTAGTAGTTGATGGGGAGGTTTCAAACTGGAAATCTGTTTTGAGTGGAGTACCGCAAGGATCAGTATTGGGACCTATTTTATTCTTAATATATATCAATGATTTGGATGATGACATAACAAGCAAGGTTTTGAAGTTTGCGGACGACACAAAAGTGTTTAGGAAAATTAAAGGTGATGCAGATAGACAGCATTTACAAGATGATCTTAATAAGTTGATAGAATGGTCTGAGAAATGGCAAATGCTGTTTAACTTTGGAAAGTGTAAGTGCCTCCACACAGGATATGGGAATGAAAATGCACAATATACAATGGGTGGTACTGTACTAAATACTACTGTAAAGGAAAAGGACTTAACCATTAGTGCTGACATGAAGGTATCAGAGCAGTGTGACAGAAATATTGACAGAAATATTTTTTTCACGGTCAAGGAAGAGAGAAGGACTAGAGGACATGGAGTTACATTAGCAAAGAAGCAGTGTAGACTAGATATTAGAAAATTTTCATTTTCTCAAAGAATAGTAAACGAATGGAACAGATTATCAGCTGATTGTGTAAGTACTAGTAGTGTTAATATATTTAAAAATAAAATTGACATATACCTAAGACGGGCGGGGTATACTTAGATAGATAGCTTGGACTCTCGATAAGCCAAACGGCTTCCTTGTCCACCTGCCATCTAGAGTTGATTCTCTAGGTGGCAATCTTGTTAAATCTTGTTAAATCAATAAAGTTATGATAACTGATTGCGTGATCATTTAGTGAATGCCTCATTTGAGCGAGTGCTACTATAACATATTATATGTATGATATGTTATTATGTTACTGTTTTACGTAAGAAGGTTAATGGCATTTAAATGCATTAATTTATATTATATAATAAACACAAACGATGCCACCTTGAAATAATACACGAACAGGAATATTTATGATGATTTATAATATTAAGTGGCAACATTTCCTGTTGACACATCACTCTAGTGTGCATGGTGGGTCATCAGACGTAACTGGTAAACTGTTGGATTAAATAAGTTAGTTTGGAATGAGTTAATTGATCTCCTTGACGCACAGCTTGGTAGTAGAGAATTTCACTGGTATTTTGGTTGGAAAGAAACTGTTTCCAAATGTTCACGGGTATCTGATTTGTACGAACTGATTCTGATGGTTACACTATGATATATTGTTGGATTCCGTCTTACCATCTTTCCCTTTCCACGTGACCCGTCTTATCATCAATTCCTTTCCACATGACCCGTCTTATCATCAATTCCTTTCCACATGACCCGTCTTATCATCAATTCCTTTCCACATGACCCGTCTTATCATCAATTCCTTTCCACATGACCCGTCTTATCATCAATTCCTTTCCACATGACCCGTCTTATCATCAATCCCTTTCCACATGACCCGTCTTATCATCAATCCCTTTCCACATGACCCGTCTTATCATCAATTCCTTTCCACATGACCCGTCTTATCATCAATTCCTTTCCACATGACCCGTCTTATCATCAATCCCTTTCCACATGACCCGTCTTATCATCAATTCCTTTCCACATGACCCGTCTTATCTTCAATTCCTTTCCACATGACCCGTCTTATCATCAATCCCTTTCCACATGACCCGTCTTATCATCAATCCCTTTCCACGTGACCCGTCTTATCATCAATTCCTTTCCACATGACCCGTCTTATCATCAATTCCTTTCCACATGACCCGTCTTATCATCAGTCGTTTTCCACACGACCGGTCTTATCATCGATCCCTTTCCACATCACCCGTCTTATCATCAATTCCTTTCCACATGACCCGTCTTATCATCAGTCGTTTTCCACACGACCGGTCTTATCATCGATCCCTTTCCACATGACCCGTCTGATCATCAGTCGTTTTCCACACGACCCGTCTTATCATACATCCCTTTCCACATGACCCGTCTTATCATCGATCCCTTTCCACATGACCCGTCTTATCATCGATCCCTTTCCACATGACCCGTCTTATCATCAGTCGTTTTCCACACGACCCGTCTTATCATAAATCCCTTTCCACATGACCCGTCTTATCATCGATCCCTTTCCACATGACCCGTCTTATCATCGTTCCCTTTCCACATGACCCGTCTTATCATCGATCCCTTTCCACATGACCCGTCTTGTCATCAATCCCTTTCCACATGACCCGTCTTATCATCGATCCCTTTCCACATGACCCGTCTTATCATCATGCCCTTTCCACATGACCCGTCTTATCATCGTTCCCTTTACACATGACCCGTCTTATCATCGATCCCTTTCCACATGACCCGTCTTATCATCGATCCCTTTCCACATGACCCGTCTTATCATCGATCCCTTTCCACATGACCCGTCTTATCATCATGCCCTTTACACATGACCCGTCTTGTCATCGATCCCTTTCCACATGACCCGTCTTGTCATCAATCCCTTTACACATGACCCGTCTTATCATCAATCCCTTTCCACATGACCCGTCTTATCATCAATCCCTTTCCACATGACCCGTCTTATCATCAATCCCTTTACACATGACCCGTCTTATCATCAATCCCTTTACACATGACCCGTCTTATCATCAATCCCTTTACACATGACCCGTCTTATCATCAATCCCTTTACACATGACCCGTCTTATCATCAATCCCTTTCCACATGACCCGTCTTATCATCAATCCCTTTACACATGACCCGTCTTATCATCATGCCCTTTCCACACGACCCGTCTTATCATCAATCCCTTTCCCAAACCTCCCGCTACGCTGCTGTGCATTCATATTGAGTCAAGTTTGTTACTCTTCATTTCAACCTTTTCGAAATTGTTGGTAGTGAAAGTTTCACATGGATTTATATAGGAAGTTTATTATTGAGACGTGTTTCAAAGTATCAACTGACACGGAGTTTGCCGTTATGTATTGCAGACAGGCCTAGACTCATCCGCACATTTAATTGAAAAGTTTGCTTTTGAATACTCTCGGTTACCCAGGCTCCGTGAGATTAGGGTACAGAAGCTGATTGGCTCTCATAAGGTATTACGACAATAAGAATTACGGCAGGATTAACCAGTATCCGTGAGGTGGCAGCATTGTCTGGCCCCACACGGATAGCATACAAATTAAATAAGGGTACCTTGTTATCAAATATTGCTGTATTATAAAAACTATTCAAAATTAAACTTACATTAACACAACATAAATAGAAATTTGCAGTTGTTTATAAAAATAAACATTACGGAAGTGTCCGTGAGGTGCAGCATTGTATACATCACGCGGATAAACAAACAAAAGCCGACTAAGTAACCAGACACTCTTCTCGGCGTAGTTCCGCAGCCGACCGACAGTCGGTTAAGCGAGACTAATCCTTGCTTAGAACTATTACTAGTTATGAGCCATCACGCACATGTAGAATGGTGACATGTACCTCTTAGATGTTAGCTGTGTGCCTTTTTCCTACGACAGAATTGGAATACAAATTTATTTTATTTGAACGATGACAAAGTTATTTCGCAAAGTGTATGGCCTCTTTGCTACTGCTCGTTCGGTTAACGACGTTAGAGTGGACAATGACAAGTTACGAGAGTCCCCATTAATAAAGCATAGATGAACGACACACAAAGCTGCACGACTGAAGCAGCGCCATTTAGGAGAACAATTCCCGGTCGACGACTGTTATTGATTATACTGGTCGTTTATCGGTACGCTGTGTTAGTTTTCAAACTATCCAGACAAAAAATTGCAAATTATAAGAACTTGTATTGTAAATTGATGTTCGGTGAATTCCCCGCCTCGCACGAACTCAGCTGTTGTACTTGTTCTCGGGTTATGACGTTGTGTGTTTGCACAGTGTGTGTTTGACAGACGACTACACATTACATAGTGACGCCGACTTCGGAATACTTATGTCTCAGTTAGAGGTGTTTAAAAGTATTAACTAACACGGCGTTCGTAGTTATGTATTCCGTGTTATGAAGGCACATCCACACATACGTAACATGATTTGCACGGATAATTAAAACGTCTATTTTTAGAAGGATCATGTCAGGTACAGTAAATAAGATTGACTAGATGATATGTAGAAACATCTCAGACGTAACGGACCCATTGAACCAGGAGAGACTATCGTGGACTATTGTGTGCAGCAAATAGGTCGTCTATCTCTCCATGCCGACGTCATCACAATTGAGATGATATCAAAAAACCGGGCAACAATTAATGTGCGTCCTTACTTAGATATATTGATTGCCACTAGCCACCATGTACATTCAGAATGATGACATTTTCGTTGCCCAGTCATATTCTGTGCGGCAGTCAGCCGGGTTTTTTAGCGCCTACGAGAGAATTGGATAGCAATTTATTCATATTTGAAAGATGACAAAGTTTATCCCCAAAAGGAGTGACTGCTTCGCTACGGTTACTAACATTACAGCGGACAACGAAAAGGCAGGAGAGTCACCATTGATAAAGCATAGGTTCACGACAGAAAGAGCAGCGTGTGTCAAATCGTACCATAGTGGGACAGATCCTTTCCACGCGACCTGTCTGTCTCATCGGCCCCTTACCAAAAAACCCCGCTTCGCTGCTTTACATAATAGTTTTTTCGCACGGGTTGTTCTCGCAAACATATAATTTACGTTGTTGTTGCTTTGTCAGTGCCTCTGCCTCCACAACATATATACTCTTATCCTTCCCCTCTCGACGTTTTCGATCGTTTAATTTAATTTAAAGGTGTACTCTGTGAGAAACATATCGTGTTTGTATGGTTGGTCACATAACGTAAATAAGAATGACAAGTTCTTTTTCGCACTTTGATTGTTTTACATTATATCAAGCAAGAACATACACATACCCAGATCGCCCGGATACTAGGCAGCGACAGCATTCAATGAACATACTTGGTGTACTGCATTAATTTGACAATAGAAACAGTTCATCGTTGGCCTGTGGTAATTAGCTGGCCTTTTACCCGACACACTCGAGTGGCAATGCACCAGGCAACGCGATGATAACCCGTCGTCCGCACAACGTCATCCTCTGAATGTTTGATGATCTCCGCGTGAAACGACCAATCTTTGACAACACATCCTTCGCAGGCAGGCAGTGATGAAGGGAGGCAGTGATGAAGGGAGGCAGGGATGAAGGGAGGCAGGGATGAAGGGAGGCAGGGATGAAGGGAGGCAGGGATGAAGGGAGGCAGTGATGAAGGGAGGCAGGGATGAAGGGAGGCAGGGATGAAGGGAGGCAGTGATGAAGGGAGGCAGGGATGAAGGGAGGCAGGGATGAAGGGAGGCAGGGATGAAGGGAGGCAGTGATGAAGGGAGGCAGGGATGAAGGGAGGCAGGGATGAAGGGAGGCAGGGATGAAGGGAGGCAGGGATGAAGGGAGGCAGTGATGAAGGGAGACAGGGATGAAGGGAGGCAGTGATGAAGGGAGGCAGTGATGAAGGGAGGCAGGGATGAAGGGAGGCAGGGATGAAGGGAGGCAGGGATGAAGGGAGGCAGGGATGAAGGGAGGCAGGGATGAAGGGAGGCAGGGATGAAGGGAGGCAGTGATGAAGGGAGGCAGGCAGGCAGGCAGGCAGGCAGGCAGGCAGGAGGCAGGCAGGCAGGCAGGCAGGCAGGCAGGCAGGCAGGCAGGCAGGCAGGCAGGCAGGCAGGCAGGCAGGCAGGCAGGCAGGCAGGCAGGCAGGCAGGCAGGCAGGCAGGCTAGCTGGCTGGCTGGCTGGCTGGCTAGCAGGCATGCATGCATGCTGGCAGGCAGGCAGAGAAAGGATGGATGGATGGATGGATGGATGGTTGGATGGATGGATGGATGGATGGATGGATGGATGGATGGATGGATGGATGGACGGAGGGAGGTGAGGGAGGCTGGGAGGGAGAAAGAGAGGGGAAGAGGGAGACAGACAGACATACATTCACTCATAATGACGTGCACACATAATAGTGTATGCTTACGTACGTAAACCCACACACACACACACACACACACACACACACACACACACACACACACACACGCCACACACGCCACACACGCCACACACGCCACACACGCCACACACACACACGCCACACACACGCCACACACACACACACACACACACACACACACACGTACGTACGTACGTACGTACGTACGTACGTACGTACGTACGTACGTACGTACATACATACATACATACATACATACATACATACATACATACATACATACATACATACATACATACATACATACAGGAACAGTGAAATAGACAGACACTACCACGGAGACGGGGACGGGGACGGGGACGGGGACGGGGACGGAGACGGAGACGGAGACGGAGACGGAGACGGAGACGGAGACGGAGACGGAGACGGAGACGGAGACGGAGACGGAGACGGAGACGGAGACGGAGACGGAGACGGAGACGGAGACGGAGACGTAAGCTTACTATGATGGTTTCCGTAAAAAAGCAGGGGCATTCTTATTTGGACCAATGGAAACCATCATAGTAAGCTTTTAAACACGAATAATAACTAATTTTAAACGGACTGAAATACAACATTTTGGTGTATGTATGCAAACGTTTTAATGGAAAAATAATAATAGTTATTTATAAGTAAAACATCAAAGCCAATAGCTTGGTAGATTGCAAGTTGTTGAAAAGACATCAGTTATGTTGTATGCGCTGTGCGATTTTCATAGAAGGGCTGACGATAGTAGTTTTGTAATATGTCCATGTGCTCGGATAATGTCAATAATTATTTAACACATTTTACCGTCATCTTCGATTTGATGTCTCAACTATGGTGGGACCGAACTGTTCGCAGCATTCACAAGTTGCATGTTTGTTATGATAACGTGTTCATAAAGCTGCTTCGACTACAAACTGACACTGTAGCGATTGTAGTGATTTGGTTCCAGTTGTGAACAGTCAAAATACAAATCTGGTCTATAATATAAGGACACGTGTGGAAAATCGAGAAATATCTAACAATTGCAATTCTACAGCTGTACCGACATCCAGGATATGGAGAAGATTTGCTCAATCTCCATAGATTTGGTGAGACATAATTGCAGTAATCCTTCTGTTATATCATAATTAGCATGTTAACTTGTCCATGTGAAAATGTGCACTGATCAATCTAACATTATCAGACATGCCACATTTTTGGGATGGCAATCCGTATTTTTGACCTAAATTGTGGTAAGAATCCGTATCAATCCGTATCATTAATGAGATCTTCCAGTTAACCGGCCTAAGTTATTTCGGCCTTTTCAAAACGGTTTTTCCACGTTTTTTCCCGATTATTGGAGCCAGTTTACTGTACGATTACCGAAGTTTTATTTCACTTCAGCATGTTTAAAAGCTCCATTTCCTGCACTTCTATTTATAATCGTCACGCGCCCCGTTCCCACCCGTTGAGTCACCTGCCGCAGTTTTTAGAACTACAATTTACTAGCGCCATCAATTACGCGCTACAATAAACTAATCGGTGGATTAGTTCGTTCGTTTCGAATCGATTTACTTAGTCACTAACAGAAAACAAATATTTCAATATGCAGTATAGTTTTGTGACGCATACAAGGCATAATGTGGTTAAAAATCTTTTCTTCAAAAATGTAGTTAAAATCCGTATCAAAACGGAGTACGGCCGTATCACCTAGAAAAAACCGCCAAAATTCGTATCGGATAAGGGTAATCCGTATCATGTGGCAAGTCTGCGAACTGTTCGCAGTATTCACAATTTGCATGTTTGTTATGATAATGTGTTCATTAAGCTGCTTCGACTACCAACTGACATTGTAGCGATTGTAGTGATTTGGTTCCAGTTGTGAACAGTCAAAACACAATTGTTTTATAATATCAGGACAACATATCTAACAATTGCAAGTAATGCTTTACAATATTTATATTTATTTACGTTTGCACTTGCAATAGCATTAGTGGGTTACAGTAAACAATTTGGGCGATATGCCATGGTGTCTCTCTGTCGTACACCTCTCTTGCTTTTAACTCGATATGGACGAGTGGCGATCAATTTGCCGAATGGAATCAGGTTGAACGAGTGCCTTGTTGCTTCGCCAGTGGTTTTAAATTATGATTGTACATTATAACATTCAATCTAGTTGACGTTTTCATGTCATTATTTACATAAATTGTTTCGTTTGCGCTTGTAGTCTAGCTGTTTGATCAAACTCCAACTTTGGATTTATAGTGAGTGTGGCACATAAATATACCAAACTAGAAGTTAACATATAGTGATTATTATTATTAATTATATTGGCGCTAGCATACATAGGTTTGCGGGAATGTTAACGTTTGCATCTCGGACGCATAAACGTTCATGGAATAAATTACAATACCTCGATTTGAACATAATGCATAGATACCTAATTTTGAAATTTCCACATAATATATATACGTATGTTGAACTTATCACAATATATGGAACATATCAGAAGTTCAGAACGGCAAACCTAATGAGCGTTTTGGTTATAAAGCATAATTTTGCAATTGCTGGAATTACGCGCGTATGAAATGGTTCGGAAAAATGCATGTTTAGAGTAATTAGTAATAACAATGTTCCTAGACCTCTACGGAAATAGCGCCCTTACAATGATACTCCGGTCGATCGATGATGATGTACTTATCGACATTTACACGAATAAACCATTACCACCAACAATGCGTTTGAGTTAACAATGTTGTCTTCTCAGGTATGGTAGAACACTTGATGTTGGGCAGTATGAGTGCCAGAAACAGTAAAGTGAAGGCTGCACCCGGCGCCAGATCGTTCTGATCGTGTTAGTGCCTTATCCTGTCTTCACCTCGCCGGATCCCCGCTACTGAGTCCTTCATAAGTCCCAGTTTAAAATGCCAACCTAGAATAAAAGTCGCACAACCCGTATTGTCAGTAGACAGCTTGTTTGCACACGATCTGTCACTCACCGCAAACTCCGTGGCAGGACTTGACGCGAAATTACCGAAATGTCAGAGATACATGGGAATGTGGGCTAAACGTGACAACTATGACATTGCAATTGCAGAAAACAGCTACAGCTGATATGATATTACCATAATCCCAGCAGCAGTGATGGCGATATTGGTAATATTGGTATACAGAGGCAAACAATGAAAACAAAACCGTACCAGCACGGCAGCCTGTTAAGTTATGGGATATCCGACACTGTCTGAATTTGTAGCAGTAGCAGGCGATCAAACATAGCTAAAAAACATCAGACATCCGGCGTTGTTGTACGGTATTGCCTGAAAGTGTAGCTGGGCCTCAAGGGTGAAGGTCGCTCTTTCACTGTTTTACTGAGATGGCGAAACGTGTGCCAATGCGATGGGCAATTTTCATTGGCGGTCGGATCCCACCTGTCTGCTAAGAATAGCCCTTGTGTGATCGCCGTCAGACTCGAGACACTGTCGGTGGTGACGTAAACGTGTGCGACGCACGTGTTACGTCACTGCCGTACGACATTGTCAGCGACTTTATACAGCCACCACGTGACCAACGACCATTACTTCACCTTGAGATGTGGTCCGTGGTAGTCACACTTAAGGTGCGTGTACACGGTGCAACAAGTTGCGCAACTTGTTGCGTGCAACTAGTTGCGCAACATTGCCTCAACAAATAGCACGTAAAAATGTTGTTGAACGCAATAAGCAACAAATTAGAACGTGCTCTATTTTGTTGAGCAACTATATAGATGTTGAGCGCAAGAACCAATGAAAAGGCGCTTATCTAATCACGTGACACGGCAACCATGGTACGTTTCGCCGACGAGAAGACCGCCAATTTTATAGATGTGTTTCAGTCATTTCCCTGTTTGTGGGAAGTGACTTCAAAGGATTATCACCGTCGGGAGATGCGTCAGGCGGCGATGCAGAATATTACCGCATCTCTGCACCAGGAGGGAGAAGTTGTAATGACAAGTGAGTGCTTTAAAATTCGAAGTGGAGAGTTGCCTTATTTATTTATCGCCCATGCTTTTATACATACAACCAAGGTCTCGCCCAATATATATGGTCGTCGACGACATTTCGTACTGGCTTGTAAGGCATCAATTGCACTCACAACTGCTACATCTTCGTCGGAATCCATTTCTACACCTCTACATCCGGTTCATCGCCGCATCCGGTAAAGTTGACGGCGATCAGTTGCACTCAACAAATCGACGTCAACTTGCCGTCAACAAGTTGCGCAACAATTTACGTTAAACAAGTTGACGCAACTTGTTGCGCCGTGTAAACGCACCTTTAGTCGGTCAGCTGCGTAAACAGTGACTTTGCCAGCTTTTAAATATTACCCGTATGGCCTATACAATGCTGCCACCTCACGGATACTGGATAATCCTGCAGTTATTCCAATTGTATTAACAACTGCAATTTATTTTCTTTTTTTAACTATGAATTCAATGTTGAATACTTTTCATAGGATATCAATAGCTTGTAAAAGTACATCGTTATTTTAATTGTATTTCATAGCTGGCCTGAGAGCCAATCAGCGTCTGTACTATAATCTCCCCAGGCGGAGTTGAGTTGCTGAAAAGTGCTGCCACCTCAAGGAATCTGGTTAATCGAGGCTAGGTCCGTGGCTTCTTCGACACTGCTGCCACCTGGTGACCAGACGGTGGTGCTTGGTGCACTTTCAACGGATCATCGCCTGCTGCGGACTACCATAAACATTCGCTTGCTCGCAAATACCGTAAGCATCCAAAGTCAAGCAGCAGTAGCTGCGGAAATTTTCAAGTTCGGTAGCGACACTAATTTTGTGAATTAATATGCAAGATCAGACAGGGCAAGCAAACGACGGGACACTATGGCTGCACAATGATGATGATGATACACTTCTGCTTGATTTGGGATGCTTACAATATTTATTATATATTGGGAGCAATGTATATATGTATATATATATATATATATATATAATATATATATATATATATAATATATCAGTTTTGGGGTGGTCACAGTGATATCGGTGACCTTGTGGCGAATTGGCCCCACCTTTTTAAAGTAAAAAATGTATATTTGGTGGGAATGTTTGTATTGTTGCATGTATTAGTTTTTAGGTAGAATGGTCTCGTGAGGTTTGGCCACCGAGAAACCAGTAGGTGACACTGGACAGGGGTCAGTGTCATATAGTGTATGGTTTTTTAGAGTTACATGTTTTCCTACCAAGTTAATTAATAAATGTCATTATATTGGCCATTTCAATGCTCAACTACATTGGACTTGTCTTGGTTATTGCATAAATCAGTTTGTGCAACTTTATAAATTGCATAATAATATTTATGCAATTGCCAAGGCAGGTCTTCAGTAGGCTCTGGCTTATGTGCCTGATCAAACCCTGAACTACTTCAGTACAACATATCACTACGCATATCATAGCCAACCAATCACAGTACCCGATTAAGCCAGAGCCAAGAATTGTTGTTTACCAACTGCAGTACAATTGTCTGCAGTAGTACTCCGAATTTGCAGTTAATTATAATTTTTAATCCGCTCTCCTCCCCACCTATCTTCCTTCGGTTAATGTTTAGGTAACAAATCTTATTGTACACTGTTGGGGGATTAGGAAGTTTAAACATGTCGTAACGCTTTCCCCACTTTCTTTGCAATTAGATGAACACGGGAGTGTATCTCCTACTTAGCGAGTGTTCATGGGGTTTTCGTGCGCCGACAGGCTTCCTGTTTTTCCGTCAGTTTTTTATTTATGTTTATATAGGTTAGGCGAATTGGCCCCACCTTTTTAAAGTAAAAAATGTATATTTGGTGGGAATGTTTGTATTGTTGCATGTATTAGTTTTTAGGTAGAATGGTCTCGTGAGGTTTGGCCACCGAGAAACCAGTAGGTGACACTGGACAGGGGTCAGTGTCATATAGTGTATGGTTTTTTAGAGTTACATGTTTTCCTACCAAGTTAATTAATAAATGTTATTATATTGGCCATTTCAATGCTCAACTACATTGGACTTGTCTTGGTTATTGCATAAATATATATATATATATATATATATATATATATATATATATATATATATATATATATATATATATATCAACAACACTCAGATCGAGAATGTTGAAACTATATCTATCTGAGACAGAGATGCAGCACCAGAGATAAAACCCAGAAAAAGGAGATGTAAAGAAGAATCACGGCAGGATGAACAGCATTGGCCAATCACCGCCTCATCGTCAAGGGTAACACTGGAACATGCTTGAAGAGACAGGTATTCAACTCATGCGTACGTCAAGCAATGACATACGTGGGTAAACATGGGCACTCACCACCCAAGGAAAGTATATATATATATATATATATATATATATATATATATATATATATATATATATATATATATATACATATATATATATATATATATATATATATATATATATATATATATATATATATACATAATACCGTTGTTGTACCTTCACGATTAATTTCATACATTGTCAACAACATCAACTACGATTTTGAACTTGTATTTTATATTTGGAACGGTCGTTCATAATACAGAGTATAACAGTTCGGAAACGGCAATCGAATTATGTGTTCAACAGTTTCGAAAAAATATGTTAATACATAACGGTCTTTTGAACTGTAATATGTGACAAATGAGTGTCAAATGAACAACATGTTCATAGAAAACAACATGAAGAAACTGATGCTCAGGGGATCATAACATGTTAGAATGATTCGATTATTGTAAATGTCGTGTGTGTGTGTGTGTGTGTGTGTGTGTGTGTGTGTGCGTTTATGCGCGCGCGCGTGTGTGTGTGTGTTTGTAGATATGCGCACGTGTGGATATGTGCGTGTTTAGGTATGTGTATGCATACTGACAGTGTTCTGATCGCCTGTCTCAATGTGCGTCACATGACAACAAGACAGAGTGAGTGTTGCCATACTTATAAATAAGTCTGTCACCACGATATTCATCTTTGTAATTCATACTGCACTTTCCTTTTTTGTAATCGATACTGTGGCAGTATCCATACTCTGATATACACAACTGTTTGCATTCAGCCAGTGTGTCCTCGTTAGACGTGAAGTAAGCATCACCATCAAACCGTTTGTTGAGCGTATCCTTGAATTTTCCAACGCAGACTGTCAAGAAATAGGTTGACTTTACTTTTATGATGAAACCAGAAGAAATGGCAATGTGGCCGTGTGCGTGCGTGCGTGCGTGTGGGTTTGCGTTTATATTGCATGCGTGGGTGTGCTTTCACATTGATACTATTTTATTGACTAATACAAAAGGATAATTTTAAAATACCACCTTTTGCAGTATTGTTTTGTGTGTGTGTGTGTGTGCGCGCGTGCGTGCGTGCGTGCGTGCGTGGGTGAGTGTGTAAGTCTCGGGTGTTGTGCCGAAGTCACTGTTTTTGTGCAAATGATATTGGTATAGTTATATTAGTTATCAAAACTAAGAGTTATTTTGAACTCGCCTTGACAGAATACGCCACTGTATCCAACAGCGCAATCACAGAAGAAAGTCGGTTTATGCGAGTCCGTATATTCGACAACGCATGATCCCCCATTCTGGCAGGTAGTCGACTGGCAGACTGAGTTTTTACCTGGGGTAACACGAATGACTGATTGTTATGCAAAGACTCAATTTCCATCATACAGACTATATGAATCTAACTACAAGGTTAACAGTTTAAAATGTATATATGTTTATCTCTCTCTCCGTCTATCTCTCTGTCTATGTCAATAATATATATATATATATATATATATATATATATATATATATATATATATATATATATATATATATGCATATCACTGTCTCTTTCTGTCTCTCTCTCTCCCTCTGTCTCCCTCGGTATGTATGTATGTATGTATATATGTACGCATGCCCTGGCCTGCCTGGCCTGCCTGGCCTGCCTGGCCTGCCTGGCCTGGCCTGCCTGCCTGCCTGCCTGCCTGCCTGCCTGCCTGCCTGCCTGCCTGCCTGCCTGCCTGCCTGCCTGCCTGCCTGCCTGCCTGCCTGCCTGCCTGCCTGCCTGCCTGCCTGCCTGCCTGCCTGCCTGCCTGCCTGCCTGCCTGCCTGCGATACTGGGAAATGAATTGGGGACATATACACCAGAATTGAATGTTATCAATCCAATTAAATTAGTGTTATCTGAAAGTGTTGACATCTGTTCAGATATAATTCGTGACATTTGCGCATACTTCATACTTCATACATAGGTGACTGTAATTCCTGAAACATAATATACAGAGCGCTGCGTTTTTTGTTACGTAATGAAACTCGGAAACTTCACTTAGGCAGATCACACTTAGTTCTAGTCCATTGGACCGCAATGTGTTTAAAGGCCAACCTAAGCTTGTTGTAATCAATCTACGTTATTGTAGATTTCGGGTTCTAGAACAAATTCAGCTTGTTTGTCCAAGATGGTCGTATCTGTAACACATATTTTCACAACCACTTGTTCTAGAAAATGTATACCTCTTGTAGGGCTGTTTGTGTACGTAGACTCCAATTCAGATGTTATATTTTAAGTTTAAAGTCAATTCCAGAAGCTGAAGGACAAGTTTGACTTCTCGGTTGACAATGAATGGAAACTTATCTTTTGGAAACTGCGCTTATTCAAAAAAAGTCCAATAAAACACATGTCCAAAATATCTCAACCGCACAGACAAAATTCGAATTTACAATTACGATCCAAAAGATAGTTCCGCCTCGCGTTTGCAAAGTTTGTGACCATTTCCGGCCGCTCAAGAAAATAGCGTCTGGACGTCTAAAAATACACATCCCCGGGGAACCTACAGGTTCGTTAGGGGGCGCTGATTTGCAACACGGGCCTGTGACGTAATCGCGCTCTTTATCCGCACGCGCACTTCTTTATTTATTGTTTGAATTCTTTTAGACACCAACTGTTATTAATATAAGGCATGTCTACACCGCGTGTTAACAAATGCTGAATATAATGAATGAATGCAGTGTAACGACGGAATGGGACGCTGGCGGTAGACTGCACTTTTTTGAGTCAAGTCTTTTGGACGTTGTCTTTGACGAAAAATTAGTAGCAAAGTATTTTCGTTGTATAATTCGTAGCTTGCGTTGCACATTATTATATACTAACATAGCCTGCTTTTTACTCAGTTATACTCACCAGACTGTTCAAGCCTCAAAGCGATGCTATTGAAATTGCCGGTACCGTATTTCGCAACGTACAAATTCTTGCGACGACCTCCATTGTTGAGATGTAGAGAAATAATTCTGAAAGGCAGAAACACGTGTAATAGTAATCATAGCTTGAACAATTTCTCAGTTGTTGTCACATCATTGTCTGTATGACTCTCCGCCCGTCAATCTGTCTTTTTCTATGTCAGTTTGCTGTCAGTATGTATAATCTGCGCTTGCTTGTCTGTGTGCCTGATGGTACATTCCTCCTCCTCCTCCTCCTCCTCCTCCTCCTCATCATCATCGTGCAGCCACAGTGTCCCGTGGTTAGGCGAAGGCCTCAGCATGCTGCCTCCACATCTGCCTATGTTGCGCTATACTCTGCCAGATGGTATCCTTCCGGTCGTCGTTTAGATCATCTCTCCACCGTATCGCCGGACTTCCTCTAGGTCTTTTCCTTTGGCACGCAGTGTCCATCGGTTATCTCGTATCCTGCTGACGTGTCCTATCCACGTCCACTTCCGTCTTCTGATTTGTTCAATCACGTATATGATCTTTGTCTTTTCTGTTAACCAGATGGTTTTTCTTCTGTCCCGGTATTTAATGTTTAGCAAACTCCTTTCCATCTACTTTGCTGAATATCAAGGTTTGAATCTCTCGCAATTGATTAAGTGAATAAATCATAATACTTACCCTTACCAACGTGCTGTACATTAACCGTAACATGCAGTTATGTTCGTTTTATATATATATATATATATATATATATATATATATATATATATATATATATATATATATATATATATATATATATACATACATACACCAATGTGCAAACCAGAGCAATATGGCAGGTTTTGTTTTGTTAATTATGAATGTGTGCATATCCAAATAGCGTACGTTATTATATTTCATTGTCCGACCCCAATTCCTATAACTCACATAACTGGTAACCTAAATACCTTTACTGTTCGACTAGCTAAAGTTGGCTTTCGTCCTCTAGAGTGAAGTATGTTGAACTCAATTCCCAACTAAAACGTATATTGAGTTAGATTTTACGGGTAAGACAGATCTATACTGTTAATAATTTGTTTCTGTTAGTAATCACAAATTTATGTGGAACTCGTCTAACGGGATTTTGAAAGGAGCTGGAATTTTACAATTTCAACATTTTCATACGGCCATATTATGAAAAGCTAATAACTATTACGTTCCGGTCATTATTATAAAAAACAAACCTCTACAAGTAATACAAGAATTATAACTGCATATGTTTTGGATAACAAATGTGTAAGTGTGACAGATGCGACAACAAAAATGTGAATGGCCTAGTTCATCAATTTATACAATAAACACCAAGCAATTATTTAAATTGTATTTATAATAATAATAATAATGGGTAATTTATGTTGCGTCGAAATCCTTAGAAACCAGCTGAGAGGCGCATCAATACAAAAGGGTTAATCGATTTCAGAGTCAACAAACTAATCCGGTTGAATCATGGCCATGTTTGCAAGAAAATAAACACGAAACCTAACTGCTCGTTTTATTACCTTGTTGAATTTCTTTGCACGAAATATGCAACACTGTTCACAATTGCTATTCCTGATGGCCGTCCAGTTGTTCGGTAGACTACATTTTGTCTACCAAAGTAGTCGGAACATTGTACCTGCCTAGGACCTGTAATTAAAACACTTCTTGAATTAAATATATAATAATAATTATGATGATGATAACAATAGCAACAATAATTGTAATGATGCTACAACTACTACTATAAATAATACTAATACTACAAATTATTATTATTATACTATTTGGTGCAAGTGTAGACACTGAATGATGTATGCAAGAAATGTGAACACATTATGCCAACGTACAAGTACAGGTAGAATTGAACAATACAAAACAATGACTTGTTCATTGATGCATGCAACATCAGTGACGCGCTTAACAACTCATACTAATAACATTTTGGTTTTTAAAAACGAAATTGTATTGATCATAACTGTTGCATTTTACATAGATATCAAGGTAGCACATACATATATCATACGAGTTCACTCCGAACGATCCATTGCGTTAATCGAAGGCGTTCGTTTCGCTTTTCGTAAACAAAGCATTTAGAAAACGGGTGATTAGTGTATAATTCTAACTGACAACCTAATAACCTATATTAAAATCAATTAATAGTGCACGTTTTCGTTCACCTACATTAGTGTGTATGGTTGATGTATAGTTAATATAATGAGTGTAACTGTAATGAGTGGTGTACGTATGTACATATGTAATAATGTATGTCTCAATACAGACAAAGTAGTATTTTAACTATGCGTCGTATTTATTTATGTTAATTATGTTGGCATATGTAACTTTATAATATACTACACCTACATAACATTTCTGTAACGTATGTTGTTTGGTGTATATCTGGAAAACACCCAAATTATAGGTCATTATTTTGTCTTTCACTAAATCGAGGATTTTAATTATAACTTGTGGTATGCTATTTGCACTTTTACATTGCAAATTCATCTTTTATTCTGAAATGTGTGTTTCATTTGCTACCCGGATGATATGATTAAGTATGCTTGCATGTGGAGTTGTCTGCCAATTTGAAATGTTGAACACATATTTTCAAACCATAGTAAGAACTGATGGACAGTATGATGATATCAAGTCGATTGTAACTAGTCTCTTAGGATGTATTTCCAGGTGTAATTTGCGCGCATGACTGTTTTTGCTTCACGTTATAAGTCCAGAGTGAAACGATAAGCCTGCACGTACATTGACCTAGATTGTCATCACCTTTATCGGCTGGTGTCTATTCAGAATGGTTTTCCTAATAAACAAATTGTGCCTTTTTCCCCTTGGTTAGTTTATGTAAATTTATTCAGATGCGTAACACCCTCAAACGCATGTTGCACATTCCAATAACAATAACAATTATATTATGCAACGTACCCCAGTTAACCCAGCAAATCTTCCGCTTCGCATAGTCGATGGCGATTGATATTATAATCCTGTTTGGTGTCATAGGCACTTGTGTATGGCCAGTTCCGTCCAGATTAACTTTGTAGATGCGATCCGTTGTGTAAAACAGAAAGCTGAAAAGTAAATTTCAAAGAAAGTGACGAATGTTAAACACAATAAATGTAAACAATAATATATGTGACAAAGGGTAAAGCCATTAAATTATATCAAACCTGTTAATGTATGAGTACGTGCGAGTATGTGAATATCCGCATCGTGACATTCAACTTTCTAACAGACGACTATTGCACACAATTGATGATTTCGTAAAAAAAAACGCAAAAGTGTATATGCGAGGATTGTATACGTGACAATTAGCTGAAGTAACATGTGTTATAAGTATACCTTGTTCTTTCTGTAGTTACAGCAAGGCTGAATGTTTTGTAAAAAGGCGACGTCGTGAACGATTCAAAGCGTCGATTGTCTTTACTTATACACCAATCAGAGCCAATGCGTTGTATTTAACAAATACACATATCGATACGATTATATTGCAAGAGTTCAGTGTTACCTCGCTTTCCTGTCCACAGCTAGGCCGCAAGCTATACCAGGGGTCCTCTTTACGATCTTCGTGCTCTCACCAGTCGCCAAGTTTATCACACTAACATGACGCTTACCACGGTCCGTGTAGTACAGTTTATTTTCCACTGGGTCAGTAACAATTGATACAATAAAATTGCCTGCAAATAACATTAGAAGAACGTCAGTTTATTTGTATGCTACCTTTTTTATTACTGGACATTGTAGGTGAATAGAGAGAGAGAGAGAGAGAGAGAGAGAGAGAGAGAGAGAGAGAGAGAGAGAGAGAGAGAGAGAGAAGGAAAGGGAGAGACAGAGGAGAGAGCGCGAGAGAGAGCGAGAGCTGACACACTCTGGTAGTTCACATTGCAGACGGTTCACTGCCATACAATATACTGATGAACGACTGCATTTGCTGCATAAATCGGTGAATTCCCTATAATATTAATACAAATCATATATATTTCGCCTGATTAAAGTGTTAGAAAAAATTCTAAAACAATTAGGAAAGTAGATTATTAAAACCATAAATGGAATATACAACTTGAATAAGTGAAATTATAACTCATCAACATATTTAATAGTACATCATAGATCAATAGAATAAACAACTAAACAGATTCACAGCTCATATTAATACTCATATGTGAATAGTTCATACGTCACAAGAGTTCTTAAGAGTTCGGTGGGCCTTCAACGAGGAACACTGTAAACACATGCATTACGGATTGCATAATTAGATGTCCAGGAGGAGACAGGAGATGGTGCAGCTCGTGATTGGGTTGCTGCATGCTCGCGAACAGAGTTCTACAAAGCGTCTCCCTCTGGTCTGCCAGCGCTGGCAGTCTCGCTGTGGCGATGGCGTCGTTATAACATATTCAACGAAAGATAATGCACATGGCCATTTTCTGTATGTTTTCGCGCTGGTTTGTTTGTTTTTGCTTATGCCACATCTGGCAGGCGTACTCGATGACGGAACGGATAATTGTAGTATATATATTGACGAGATAATGGGGGTCTACGCCTGCTCGCTTGAGCAGGATAATGAAATGTGGTGTGGCCACGTAAGATCGTGTGACATTGTGACAACTAGTAGGCGAATGCAGTTCACTTGTTCCATTTGTGTGTCGTTTGTCGTTATCGGCGGGATGTCTGTCGTTTGTTTTCTTGAAGCATATGCGCATTTTATTCGTCTTATCATAGTTCAATGCCATTTTGTTGGAGGTAGTCTATTGTGCCACGTCGTCTGCCGCTGTGCTGTACTATATGTATAATCAAAGATCGTAAAGCTTCACAAAGATACGCAACTCCTCGCGATAACGTGTGACGCCACAACCACTAACGCCATCTAGTGTTAAGTGTGCTTCAGACGATGGCGTCTGCTCGACGTTCGATGTCGAATGGCCAATTTTGTGCTGCGCCCAACTGCAACAACAGTCGCACAAAATGTCCGGAAATGGTTTTCCACCGCTTCCCGGTTGAAGAGAGAAGGTAAATATTGGATCTATTAAAGAAATGTGTATGTAAAAGTAAAGTAATTGACACTTTCCCCTGTGAAAACATGAGAAAAATGGCCAAACGTATAGTCAATGAAACGCCTGTCAAATACGCTCGCGAGTCGAACACTTAAGGATATATTTTGTAATTACCATCATATCACATGTAACATATAAAGCGCTAAACAGGTACATTTGGCATCTACACAAACAATCTGATTGACAAATATGTAAATTGAGGTTTATGAACATACATTTTCAAAACCCTACTTATATTACACGAAATACTCACTGGCCCCCATTGCGTAATGGTCCGTATGCCTATGGGGAGTGTGGCGTGTTTAAAAACAAAATCCACAAATAACTAAGAAGGACGGAATATACATAGATAATATTGGTTGCATTGTTAATATGCCGATGGCTTCCTTGTCCACTTGCCATCTGGAGTTCACTCTCGTGTGGCAATCCGGTTAAACTTGTAATTATTACAGCCACCGCGTTACTATTTCGACTCGCGGCATAACTAGATACTAATAGTCAATAGAGTTGATATATAATGTAATTTTCTTCATGAAGTTAGTAATGCTTTGTTATATATATATATATATATATATATATATATATATAACAAAGCATTACATTACAAAGCATTATATATATATATATATATATATATATATATATATATATATTATTTATATGGCAGGATTAATATTCCTTTATAACTAATTCTGTTTATATTGCTTTTCTTTCGTATATGTTAAAGCATGTAGGATGTATGCAATATTTACATATCTAATGATTTATAATTATGGTTGTGACCACAATAATTGCTTTTGGGGATACATACTAATACAAGTTTTTACCTTCTTGTGAATTCTCTTCAAACAATATCATATGTACAGCATGTTGACATGGTCTTAAATTGTAATGTTTGCTGAATGTTATTTGAATAAATAATATTGAATTGAACTGAATTAATATGTGTGTTCAATGCATGTTGCAGAAGAAGCAGCTCACACAGGCATAGCTGAGTTCATCGAAAGGATGGACCAACTGTTCAATCCCTTTAACGGCCAGACGCTGACCAGTCCACCACTGATGCCACACGCCCTGACTGAAACAAGTGGCCACAAGGCGGTTTTGCTAGGAATCGTAGATTAAAAACAAAGGCAATGATGGCAGTATATTAGTGTTGTTAGCTGTTGTGTCATTTGTATATATTCTTGACTATTACAAATCAGGTAAATCTAAGGGGTCATCCATACTTATCATCATTTTCACAAGCGTACAAACCGTACGCTGGGGGAGGGGGTATGACTTGAACGTACGCTTTTTTTAATGTTGAAAATTAATGACAAAAACGAAGTGCCCACTTATCGCTCGCTCGCTCATCCTCACACAAGGGAGAGGTAAAGACCGCCAAAATGAAAAGAAAATAGTGCTCGAATGATTTGCTTGTATGCTAGTGATTCATCAGAATGACGCATTATTGCGAAACATGGCAACTGTGAAACACTGTCATCATTTTCACCATTTACATTTGTACACTTTCAAGGGGGAGGGGGGTCAGAAAAAGTGTACGGTTTGTACGCTTGTGAAAATGATGATAATTACGGATGACCCCTAAAACAATTGCATATTTTGACTTTTTAAATCACATCAAGGCAAGCTTTTCAAACAACATGTATATTATGCTATGACTTATATCTGATTTTGTTATTCGTGTCCTTTGAGTGCCATGTTTACTTCATGCCATTGATTGTACACAAGATACTGTTAATGGCGATGATATTATTATAACATGACGTCTGGTTGTGGCATAATAATGGTGTGTGTTTTATCCGTGACAGATACTCTGAGTAGCAGTCGCCATTATTAATAGGACCTTTTTAATTGGGTTGTAACCATAAGTCACCGTTTTGTTTGGGTTGTGTTCACACCATTGGAACGTTTTTGTTTGTATGCACACTATTTACCCTTTTAACTGAACTGTAACGATCATTTACCATTTGAATAGTACACATTATTAATTGGGATGTTTTGGCTTCTGATCATTCTTTGAATAAATCTTCTGTACCTCTTTATAAGCATATTCTGTTTGTTTTAATTGTACAATGTATCTATGCTTGTATGTGAATTTGACTTTACTATCTATGTGCATTTTCAACCCACATATCTTCTTGCAATGTTTTCGCTTCATAAACCGAGCTAAACAGGTACGGGATTTATTGAACAAGCATTTCGAGCAAGAAGTTGAAAACATTTATCACATATTTAATAATAATGGGCCAGAAGGATCGCGTTTATTACCGAATAGGCCCAGGAATGTACTGTGTCATTAAACTCAATTAAAATAACACACTAGCTTAAAAACACTATCTACAAGGCGAGTGGGGTGACTTAGGGGGAGAGGGGGATATATGGCTGCTGGTGCAGCCTCTGTAATTTGAACCTTTATTATCGTATCCTAGCACGCTTAAAACCAGATGGCGCCTCTTACGTAATGTCACGCTATTTACGGCAAAATTGCGAGGAGTTGCTTATGGTTGTGAAACTATAGAATCCTTGGTATAATTTTCACTGCACCCACGCAACTTTTCTAACTGCCCACATATGCATGTTTTATGAACCGTAGACTGCTATGGGAATGGTGCATAGCAACATAAAGTCATGTGAAATAATATTTTGTTATGGATGCAACACACATTATCGTTGTATGTTGACCCACACACTCGCAAACACATCTTACTACAGCCACTAATGTACCACTGGTACATGTACATATTGTGCACACATAGGAGGTGCGATACAAACATTATCATTATATGATACATAGGTTTTACAACAATCTATGTATAGTGAAATGCGTGCATACCCACGGTTTCAAGCTGCAAGCAGCGGCCACACACATTTTGTATATAAAATATCATGTACAAATGAAGTTGCTAAACAACATGTCATCTTTATAGGATATAAAATGTAAATTTAAATGTGTAGGAACACTTCTATTTTGCCTCCGAAAAAGTCATTTGTCTGTCTGTGTCTCTGTCTGTGTGTTTATCAGTCCATCTATCTAAACAAGAAAAACGGATACCACTGGTAGCCTCACCCTAGAAGACAGGGATGCCAAAAGGAGAACCCCAACAAGACATACACACACGCACGCACGCACGCACGCACGCACGCACACTCACATATATTGGCGTGTAATACTAATTTGATATTATACAGGTTAGTGAGTCAGTAGAATATGTAGAGTAAACAGATAGTATTACAAGTTCAAAAACGAAACGATAATATAAATAATAACCTTAAACAAATGAAACAAGAGTGATGTGCAGTTACGTAACATTTGACTTACCTCCTGTAACGATGACCTTTGTGCTACTGCCGTCTAATGTCGTCCGTTTAATTTGTCCATTTTCACCCCAATAGATAAAGCCATGCATATCATCCACTTCGATAGCCCACATGTAACCTTCAAACATAAGTTATACAGTGTCGTGTTTTGTTCCATAATACCAAATTGACATCTGCTCATATTTCAATAAATGATAAAACATATTAGATTAAAAAAGGGAAATATTTTGTTATTTGTTTATATATATAACATTGTTGCTACCTGGTTTGTTTTATATTGTATGGTACATATTTAATTAATTGAATAAGTAACTTATTTGTTTAGTAATTCGTTTAAATATATTTGGTTAAGCATAGTCAACATACTGCTGCGCCAATAAGTATTTGGCTTAACTATGAAGCAGTATTCAGACAGCTGCTGATACTTGAAATATATAATACATGTAGATGGCATCAAGAAGACAACAGGCCGTTTATCAACCAAAACTGCACAGCCGAAATCCAAGAAGGGGAAATCATCACGAAGAAGGAAAGATAACTGAACCGCTGGGTCGAGCACTATCTTGAGCTGTACGCAATCCAGAACGTTGTGATGGATAGCGCCATGAACGTATTCCAGATGTGTGTCATGGTGGAGCTAGATGTTCTACCAACTGAGGAAGAGTTCTACCAAAACAGAGTCTTGCTTCACGCCTTTACCCTGAGTTGCAGTGTGGTTTCATGTTTGGCCGATCTACAGTGGACATGATCTTTGCTTTACGCCAGCCACTACTAGAGAAGTGTCTAGAGCAGCGACAACCAATCTTCATCGCATTCGCTTGTGACACTTTTGATCTGGTCAGCCAACCCTGACTTTTCAAAAAATGCTGAAATTCGGTTGTCCCCCCAATACTGCAAAACATCAATTAAATTCTTCCACGTGGACATGCATAGCACTGTCTACTTCCCTGGAACGACATCTATGGCCTTCCCAGTAAGTAGTGGATTGAAGTAGGGCTAGCTACATTCTGGCCCTGACACGCGTCATGATCTTCTTCTCTAAGCTCCTCTGACATGCCTTTGAGAAAACCACAGTTGATGGAAACTCTTCAACGTCGCTCGGTTTTTCTCCAAGAATAAAATCAGACAGGGTCCTGCTTCGGGACATGCTGTATGCTAATGATGTATGACTGACATCCCGAACGAAGGCTCATTTACATAGCTTAGTGAATTGGTTGTTCTATGCCTGCATGGAGTTCTGGCTGACCATAAGCCTGCAAAACATGAATAGTATGGCCCATGGTGCTGACTACAATCCGTCCATTGCTATAGATGTCGCATTCTTGAAATGGTCGACACCTTCACTTATAGAAATATTACCTTGAACCTGTGATCTCCTCCTCACTGCCATACGGAGTGGAAATGAACACGATAATTCCCAAGGTAAGGCACTATGGCAAGACTAAAATATTTATTTGGGTCAATAAGAAAAGACCAAGTTACGTGTCTAAGTTACGATATATGCATGCCAAGAAAAGCGCCTGCATAACTGTTATTAATTTTCATACGCTTATTGCATCTCCATTGACACAACTTGGTGACAAAATGTCACCCTGCAGGCATTTCCAGCATGTGTTCTCCCTTTAGCCAATGACGCCTCTGCTGACAGAGTCACATACGTCTGATGGATCCTGGACTTATCTAGATGGATCTTCTGTACGGAGATTTTGCTGAATGATAACGTCTATTGGACCTTCCACGACTCCGCTTTGAAGATCGTATGCGAGAGAGACATGAAGCTGGCCGACGTCGACATCAATACATAGGAACGCGTAGTCGACCATCAGAAAACATGGTGACTTTGAATGACATAAGATCCACCCTTACAAAAAAAGAGCATTCAAATACCATTCAAATACCATTGGTGTTGAATAGTTTTTTGAATGGTAGTTGAATGGTCCTATGGGGTATTATGGCCAACGGTATTTGAATGGAATCTGAATACTTTTTTGAATGATATATTGAATGGTATTTTGGATTCTTCGTACCGTTCAGTACTATTGAACGGTATATTAAAGGACAAACAAAGTTAACTTTTACGTGGCATACACCTAATAGAGTTAATATAAAGTAACAATTTCCACATATACTAAATTTTTTTACGCCAGCGGTTTACCAGAATTTTTTTTTTAACACCCAGCCATCCAAATTCTATGCGCTACCCCATCTTAGACGAAGAATGACGTCACGACGGTGATCGAGGCGCTCTCCACGTAGATTCCCTGCATAGGGGTTGGCTGTTGTCATGAAATGGCTGCAACTCGGCAACGCGCGTAACATGCTGATGACGGTAAATATAAAGTTGTCTATTATTGTTATCGCTGAAATCATCCCATCAACTGATGATACATGTCTACATCAAAGCATTTCTCCTCAAAATGGACCGAGCAAAGTGCCAAACAGTACGCCCGCAAATCACCAACGTGAATCCATTGCTTCAATACTACCGGTTGTTTCAACTATTATTGCAACCGTATGCCGAACACGATACATCACTGTATATAAACTTCGTTGACTACGAGAAAGCATTTGATAGCCTTGACAGAGACACGCTGTGGAAACTCCTACAGCACTACGGCATACCTGAGAAATTTATATCTCTGATAAGAAGTAGTTATGAAGACATGGCATGCAGGGTCATTCATGCAGGACAACTAACGGACTCCTTCATGGTGAAGACAGGAGTGAGGCAAGGATGTCTTCTGTCACCGTTCCTATTCCTGCTCGCCATAGACTGGATCATGAAAAAGACTACAAAAAATAGAAGAAATGGGATCCAGTGGACACCATGGAGCCAATTGGAGGACCTGGACTTTGCGGATGACCTCGCTCTCCTCTCACACAGCCATAAACAGATGCAGGAAAAAACAGAGCAGCTAAACACAGTGTCAACACAGCTTGGACTCAACATCAACAGAAGCAAGACAAAGACTATGAAAGCCAACACAAAGAACAACAACCCCATTACATTGAACGGAGAGCCACTGGAAGAGACAGATGCATTCACATACCTGGGCAGTACAATAAACAAAACTGGAGGGACAGAAGAAGACGTCAAAGCAAGAATCCAGAAAGCAAGAGTGGCATTCATCATGTTGAGAAAAATTTGGAGAGCAAAACGAATCAAAATTAACACCAAGATGAGATTGTTTAACTCAAATGTGAAGGCAGTTTTGCTCTACGGAGCGGAGACATGGCGAACCACACAGAAGACACTAAAGAAAATACAGACCTTCATCAACAAATGCCTGCGCAGAATACTACACTTGAAGTGGACAGACAAGGTACCGAACACCACACTCTGGAAAACAACCAAGCAACTACCCATAGAAAATGAAATAAAGAAGAGAAAATGGAGGTGGATAGGACATACACTAAGGAAACCACCAGAATCAATCACCCGTCAAGCCATCACATGGAACCCCCCAGGGAAGAGAAGAAGAGGTAGGCCACGAAACACCTGGCAGAGAGACACAGAAAAAGATACAAAAGAGATGGGGTACACCTGGAAAGAAATGGTGAAGATGGCCACAAACAGAAAACAGTGGCGTTCCTTAGTCGATGGCCTATGCTCCGAGCGAGCGAAAAGGCATAAGTAAGTAAGTAAGTAAGTAAGTATGCCGAACACGAAGGCATAATTACTAAAATTTACCATAGATTTAACCACAGATTTAGATATACGTCTAAACGCAGCTGCTAGATGTCACGCCAACTGAACGAACTGTCGAAGACACGAAGTTGTTGACCCTTAACAGCGTCGCCGGAAGCTGACCGAGATATAGAATGCCGCGCGCTGAATGGCCAAGCCAAATTAACCCTTCACCTATGGCGGCGTCTAGACCATCGTGGATTTCGTTAGAATTTTAGACTTTAAAGTCACATTCTGAGTAAACCGCTGACGTTAAAAAATTGAGTATATGTGGAAATTGTTACTTTGTATAAACTCTATTAGGTGTATGACACGAAGCCGTAGACTTTTTTTGTCCTTTAAATTACCGTTGAGAGTACCACTGAGTCTTGCTGATATATCATTAATCCTGAATGGTATTCAATGGTAATCAGTTGTGGTTCTTTTTTGTAAGGGCAAGGGAAAGGAGAGAATTGCTTCAAGGGGCTTCCCAAGGTTCATCTTTGAACTGGGCTGTATAGCCACTGCATGAAATGCAAAATATAAGTTATCTAGTACGACGCCATCGCCTTATACTACGTGATCCGTGATATTTTAATATGTATGCTACTAAGTACTTTGAACATGTTTTACAGTAAATAAGACGTTACACACTATGAATTGATTTATTATTATTGATATCAGTATTATTAGTAGTACAATTAATGTCATCAATAGCATTATATAGTCTTCATACACCAATAATAAAATTGTCATGTTCGCATTCTAATATTTTGTTTGTGTATTGCAGTGAAATGCGCTGAATAATCTGTACTATCTTTACCTCGGCATGCAAACTTGAAACACACACCCATTCACGCATGCTCACGCACGCACGCACACACGAATTCAACATGTCATACGGAAACTAAAGTAAAACATTAATCGCAGTAATGTTTTATACAATCACTATTACTTGCTCATCATGCTTTATGATGCTCATCATGCTTTAGTATACAATCATTATTTCTTGCTCATATAGCATGTGTTATTGACCAAACAGAGAAATAAATAGAGCCGTTTACACCAAGGTCGACAAACCGTGTGAAGCAGGTATGCTGTGTGTGACATACCTTTACTAGTGTATATCTCTGTTGGAGGACCGTAGCTCTGCGGACTCGTAGACTTGGCCAGTGGGAAACTCAATATCTTGTGTGATTTAGTGACAATCAGTGCGGCGGGATATTCGACATGCTTTTCAGTAACTATGCAAACACACAACGACATATTTATGAAGAAATTACGTGAAGATAATATTTAACACTAGTGTGTTCCCCAATTTAAACATGGTTTTGTTAAAAGAAATAAAAACAGGCCTGCATCAGTTATTCTGTCGATGTTCCCTTCGTTTTTACCTACTAAAAACACATGTCACAACAGCGAAGGTCATCATCATTTTATAACTCGGAGGTTGATATTGTTGGTAAATACTTGCAGGTTTATTATCTTCGTCAAAAAGAGTGTTCCACTTGGCCATTGCTGTATTTCAATAAAACAGAATGAAACAGCGACATTGCATCAAAACGAGCACCCTCTTTAGAACGCTGTTACTCTTACTTTTTTCCGGTCGTTAAAAACACATTCAGATTGATGTTTCTGCGCATGCGCAATAAATATAATATCATCAATTTCCAGCGAAACAACAAAGCATTTTCGGCATAAATGCCACGAGCTGTTCGTTAACTCTCCTGTGATGATAACAGTGAAGACATTCTTAAAATATCGTTAAATGCAATAAAATATAACTTTTTTATAAATCATTGTCACGGATTATAGCGCACTACTGTCACGTGATTTACTCTTGCTATCAAAATATGCCTGAAAACTGGTTTGCCTCGTGTTAATTTGCGACAAGTAACTTTGCTGAGAGGTTATATACATCCTAACGAACAAACCGTTGTATTTATACCATAAATGCTTTGTCTCTTCGCTGCATATTGATGATTTTACATGTATCGCGCATGCCCAGAAACGTCAATCGGAACGTTTATAACGCCGAACAAATTTAAGCGCAACAACGCATCATGCTCAAGACGGTGTATTCAGTGAAGTACATAGATAGGTCATCACGGGACCATGTGTGAGTGACAGTGACCAGCGGTGTGGTCCTCAGAAGTAAGTACGTTTGACAGGAGGTAGTTTTAACAGAAAGGTGAAACATGGACACTGTGGCAGTGATGCTGTAGTAAGGAGATTTGGCTAGTTTTTTCCTTATTAGGAATGCGTTGGTAGTGTTGGAAAGAAGGAACATTTGTACATGACCTAGAATCAATATATTATCGCCTGTGCCACGCCGACGATCCCGCCACGTACCTGCCAGACACAACACTCTGCACCTGTCCCCGTCGAAGCCAAACAGCGCAATGAGCCGATCAAGGGGGGCGTCGACCGCGTCGACCACAAACTTCACCTCCGACCTCTTTGAGGCTCTTTGTGAGCCGAAAGTGGCCAAAAAATGTAAAGAACTGCTCGTGGACGAACTACGGCACGAGGTAGCTGAGCTACGCACAATCATAATGGCAAAGGACAAGCAGATCTTAGATCTGACGACAAAATTGCAAGACCTTGAGGATAAGGCCGATGACCTGGAACAGTATTCCAGGAGGAACTCCCTGAGAATTTCAGGAATTCCGGAACGAGAGGGGGAGGACGTCTTGCAGGAGACGCTTCGAGTCGTCAACTCGACGCTCCTCCCTCCGTTGACGGTTGAGGAGATTGATCGTGTGCATCGTGTCGGACCCAAGCTGCCGGACAAAACTCGACAGATCCTGATCAAACTCGCCACGTACAGAACAAGACGCCGTGTTTTCACGGCAAGAAGAGGCATCAAGTTCACGCAGCCAGCGCCGGGACCGTCAACAACACTGACGACGCACCCAGTCTTTGTCAATGACGACTTGACAAAGACACGTTCGCACCTCCTCTACGAGTGTCGCAAGGCCAAGAAGAACGGCAAGATCAAGGAAACCTGGAGCATTGATGGAAATATCCTGATACGGGACAACGCCAGTCGTGTGTCCCAAATCAAGAACATTCGTGATCTCGACAAGCAGGCTGTGTGACATTTGACACGCACTTATACCGTTAAAGGCTCACGTTCACAAAGTATGCCGATGCAGGTATAAAAATTGTTTTCACTTTAATTCAAATGGGATAATTATTATAACATTTTAATACTTATTAATGAGACCCGCTTTACTGTATTCATACTAATTAACTGGTTATGTTTTGCTTAATTGTGTTTTCGTTGTTGACAATGGTTCTTACTCAGTCAACTATGTATGCAATTGTGTTGAACTATTATGTCACTATTATGCACATTTTGTATTCTACTATTTTCTTTATATTTTTTGCCAAACAAAAACTGTTTGTTTCTATCTGTGGAGTTGTATGCAGCTATTTAACATGCACCGTTTGTGAAACCAAAACCCGAAAGGCACTTACTGTTAACGAAATATTTTTATACATTGAAAACAAGATTTCAGTAAAATTTAAGTTACAGGTAAATGGTAACTGACGAAACTTTCTCCAATTTACAGGTGGTGTTACAAATAACTGTCTAAATAATATTTTAAACGCAGGCAATACTATTGACGGAAATAACGAATTGCCAATAATACGCCGATCGTCATATTATGACTTTGATAAATTTAATTCATTAGCCAAAAAACAAGGAAAACAATTAAGTATTTTAAGTTCAAATATACAGTCCATAAATGCAAAGTTTAGTGAACTTGAGGCATATGTAAATTACGTATCCTCGTTAAACTTTAAATTCAGCATAATATGCCTTCAGGAGAGTTGGTTATCTGAGAATGATGACTTGTCATTAATCCAGTTAACTGGATATGACTGCATTTCACAAGGAAAAAGCTGCAGTAGTAAAGGTGGATTGTTAATATATATAGATAGTCGTTTTGACTATGAAGTAAAGATGAATTTGAATATGTATGAGCATTGGGAGGGTCAAATAATACAAATAACTGGAGGAGGATTATCGCAGCCAGTCATTATAGGAAACACTTACCGCCCTCCAAGGCCCTCAATGGAAAATTATAACAAATTCATAAATGAATTTTCAACTGTAATATCAACTTTGCCATGTCACCAAAACAACAGTGTTATTCTTGCAGGGGATTATAACATAAATATGTTAAAAGTAAATGAACAAGAACACTGTAGCACTTTTTTTGATATGTTAACTTCATTCAGTCTCTTCCCCCAAATTACACTTCCTACAAGGTTCACAACAAGGACTGGTACTCTTATTGACAACTTCTTTTGTAATTTAACAAAACGTATTTTACAAAGTACAGCAGGAATACTAATTAAGAAATTTTCTGATCATCAGCCATATTTTATGTTTGTGAATACCACTCTTAAAGAGGATCATACTACAAAATTCATACAAGTTAATGTACAAAATAAAGAGGCTATGTTAAAGGTAAAAAATGATCTTCACTCCTCTGATATATACACAAAATTAGACACAAACCCAAATACTGATCCAAATTATAATTATAATATTATCATAGATGAAATAAACCAAGCTAAAAATAAATATATGACTAGCAAATTAGTGAAATTTAACAAATACAAGCATAAGAAGTCTACATGGATAACCCAAGGACTGCTAACCTCAATAAGATACAGAGATACACTTTACAAACAAATAAAACTCACTAATCCTGAATCTTCCGAATATGCCATATTATTGGTCAATTTAAAAACGTACAATAGCATTTTAAAAACAAGTTTTCGTAAAGCAAAACAAATCTACTATGATAAATGTTTTAATAATTTTAAATTTGATATAAAAAACACTTGGAAAACTATAAATGAAATCCTTTCTAGAAATAAAACTAACAAATCATTTCCCAAATATTTTAAAGACTCTGATTCTATTGTGACAGATAAATCAGAAAGTGTAAACAAATTTAATGATGTTTTTACTAATATAGTAATCTGGCAAGTAATATAAAATATAAAGGCACTCGTGAACATACATATTATCTAAATAAAATAGTAGAGAGAAATTTCACATTTAGCTATGTTGAAGAAGATATTATAAAGAGGACAATAATCAATTTACCTAACAAAAGTAGCTGTGGATATGATGGTCTGTCCACTAAATTACTAAAAATTCTTGAACCAGCACTAACCAAATCTTTAACATTATTAATAAATCAAGTATTAAAAACAGGAATATTCCCTGATAAACTAAAAATTGCAAAGGTAATTCCTGTTTATAAAAAAGGTGAGAAAACTGTTTTCAGTAATTATAGGCCCATATCACTTCTACCAGCTATTTCAAAAATACTTGAAAAAATAATTTTTGAACAATTATCATCTTATTTAAGAGACTCTAGGCTTTTGTTTGATCATCAATATGGTTTCAGACCGAAACATTCAACAGAATATGCGGCATTAGAATTAATAGATAGAATAATAACACAACTGGATAAAGATGAAATACCAATTAATATATATTTAGATCTCTCCAAGGCTTTTGATACCATTGATCATATAATTTTAATTGATAAATTGAAATATTATGGTGTACATGGAACAAATCTCAACTTATTCAGCATCTACCTAGAAAATCGTAAACAATACACGGAAATTGACAATATCAAATCAAATATGTTATCAATAACAACAGGTGTACCACAAGGTTCAATTTTAGGACCACTATTATTCATCATATACATAAATGATTTTGCACAAGCAAGTCAAATGTTAAACTTTCTCATTTATGCAGACGACACAACTTTGTCAAGTACACTAAATGTGTTCAGTGATAACACGCATGACCGAAATTTATAATCTTTAATTAATGAAGAACTTGTTAAGATAAATGATTGGCTCAAGATTAATAAATTATCACTAAATGTAGTCAAATACAAATTTATGATATTTCAAAAGAAAAAGAAAAATACAGAGATATTAAGTCTGAAGATAGACAATATAAATATTGATCAATTTAAGGAATTTAATTTCTTGGGTTTAATTATAGATACAAATTTAAACTGGAAAAAGCACGCTGAAAAATATCAAATGCGTGTTCTAAGAAAATTGGAATCTTAAACAAATTGAAACATATTTTACCCCTAGATATTAAGAAAACATTATATAATTCATTAATAGTGCCACACATTAATTACTGCATTATGGCATGGGGCTTTGAATCAAATAGAATAATAAAGTTACAAAAAAAAGCCCTGAGAATTATTACTTTAAGTAACTACATTTCCCACACTGATCCACTGTACAAACAACTTAGCTTATTAAAAGTAGATGACATCCTTAAATTACAACAATTAAAATTTTACTATAAATATCTACACAATGACCTACCTTGCTATTTACAAAATTGGAGGTTTGTGTTTAAATATGAGGTACATGGTCATGACACAAGAGACAAAAATAAAATATACACTTATCAAATTAAACATGATTTTGCAAAAAAATGTCTCAGACATAATTTGCCACTATTATTAAATAACCTTCCTGAAATAGTGAAAGAAAAACTTATGTCACATAGTAATCAGGCATTTGTAAATTATGTAAAACTGTATTTCTTACAAAGTTATGAAGTAATATGCACTAGACAAAACTGCTATGTTTGTATGCAAAATTAAGAATCTAAAACCACCTAACATCTTCATTCAGTATTTATATTTAAAAACAGAGCCTTTCTACTTGAAATACAATAATCTTGTCAGCTGCGCACAAGCATCTTCATATTATGTATGTTTGGTGATATTTGTTTGGTTTGTTTCTGGAAGAATTTGTTCTAGATGACGAAATTATTATGTACGTTAAATTTTCGGATAGGTGGCTCCTCGATACCGACTAGCCTGGTCTTAGAGGAGTCTCCTGACCCCAGGTTGTAATTGTTAATTATACGCATTATTACCATGTTTGCTATAATTTTTTTATGTTTGTATTGTTCTGATTATTTATGTATGACATCGATAACGTGTGTGTATTGTTTTTAAATAATGGTCAAATAAAAACAAATTCTTCTTCTTCTTCTTCTTCATAGTCAAGAGGTTTATAACCAACATGGATTCTCAGTTAGCATGATATCTGAGTCGAGCACGGAGTTGAGCCTGAACACCCAGTACGTTTGTATAACCTAGGCCCCATATGTCTGCAATATTGTTAACGTGTACCATTATTATTTAATGTTACTGTTAGTAAATCTCTCAAATCAGGTATACTGCAAAACATAATTTTTTGTGATACACGCAAAAACATAGTTTTACATCATTGTTTATACACCTATTGCGAGGTCAACAGCGGCAAGTTGTTTTGTATACGTACTCCTGCTATCGTATTATGATATCATTCCTTCAATTCAATGGCTACTGTTTTAATCGGTTCCTCTGTCGGTCTGTCCGCCTGCCTGCCAGGCTGCCCTGCCCATCCGCCCACCTGCCCGTCCTCCACTCCGTCCGCCCGTCTGTCCGTCTAGTCATCTATCTCCACACAGGAAGTAAATAAAGGCATGTCGCCGGATATTACAAACTGGCGACTTATCACAGTTACCATACCTATCGCCTGAATGAATCCGAATTCCACCACGAGTGCCCAGTATCTTAGTGGGATCAACATCGTGTATTTCCTCGCTGTCCAACAAAAACCTAAAATAAATCACGATGAAAATATGTTTTATTGATTTACAATGGCCTAAAACGCATGCATGTGTATATACCGACACCAGGCAAATACGTCTGACACCGAACAAATGTATTTGCCAATGACAATGGCTGAATTTGATGCATAAGGCACACGTTCACTTCTTGATGTCAAATACTGCAAATATGCATTTGATGTTTTTAAGTATGAGATTCACTGAATATGTTCACATCAATGAGGCATAACTTAAGATGGATCGGAACTGGCATGAGCGATATTAGGGTCCAAATGAAGGGTTTGAAGGCAAAACGCGATGTATCCATTTGTGACGTTTTGAGATAGACGCATTTTTGTGTTTCGCCATCAGAGGGTAGTCTTAAACATTTTCATCACATTCAGATATTTTAGTAACATAACTTCAAAGAAATTTGTAACATAAACTGAAATATTTATTTGCATTTGCTTAATGAAACATCGCGCACAATATAGCATTTGTTATCACAATTGCAAAACATGCACTTATTTTTCTAAACGCGATATAGCCAAGCAATTCATGATCAAAACGTTATATATCCATATCCGTATTCCATAAAATGGCTCAAACTGACGCTAAAATGCAAGTCATCACTATGTAACATTTCTTATAAATTAATATATATATATATATATATATATATATATATATATATATATATATATATTAGTATAATCGCGTTTTGGAGAAACAGTATATTACACCACGGCGGCATGACTCTGGACCAAAGGTTGCTATATGAATGGGTGAAATGTTTGATTTGGTGTTTATCGTGTTTTGCCCTCAAACCCTCCAGTCTCAGAATCAGGCTTCAAATTGTCTAAATTAGTAAATATGTATAGATAGCACTATAGGCCTAGCATAGATTATAGTATAATAGTGGCACCTTTTTAACAACGGATTGTGTCTCATTAATATTTTGGCAAATCGCAGTCTTATTACCGGCCCGCACGCCGAGGAGACACGCTGTCGCGCTTACGTTCTGATTAACCTTTCTGCGCATGCGCGATATATGTAAACTCATCAATGTGCAGCGAAACGACTAAGCATTTTTGATATAAATGCCGCGGGCTGTTCGTTAACTCTCCTTTGTCATTGTGATGATTTCTGTGAAGAGTTTACTCAAATTTGTCGTTCAAAACATTAACATATTACGCCTATTTAAATCACTCTCAAGGTCAAGGATTATGGCGTACTACAGTCACGTGATTTGCGCTTGCTATCAAAACATGCCTCAAAACGTGTTTGCCTCGAATTAATTTGCGACAAATACATTTGCTGACATATTATATACATCCTAATGAGCAGCCCGTAGTATTTATACCATACATGCTTTGACATTTCGCTGCACATTGATGATTTTACATTTATCGCGCATGCGCAGAAAGATCAATTGCACCGTTTAAAACGCCGGAAAAATGGAAGCGCTAAAAACGCTCAAGAACCGGTCGAGACGCGTTTTCGATGCGTCTTGACCGCACCTCGAGCGAGTATTCATTTAAGCGAGTCCCGATGTGATTGTGAATGTTTCTTCATAGATTGGGAAAATCGGAATGTTTAGATTTTTGTCTTTGACTCGCCGGCTGACCAGTACATAGGGACGCGGTGACTGTACACTCAGTACTGTACAGCCACAGGGACGCGGCTAGAATCTTGATAAACTTGCCCACTCTAAGCTATCGTAAACTTGATTAATCGATACAATATCAATGAGTCAGTAAGAGAGAATCATACACACTAGTATATCATACATAAATTATAACAGCTTCATACACTATGCTTACCGTTGTTAATGTAGTTCAGAGATATACCAGTCACGTCTTCCTTCCACAGCCACGTTTGAATCTGACTAGTACGTCATACTTTTTATCACGCGAGTCTCGCATAAATAAATGCGCCAAATACAACGAACGTATTAAAAAAAAAAAACTTTTTTTGAATTATTACTTATTTATTTTTGTTAAATTACCTATCAGCTTACGTCTTCCGGGTGGTCAGAAATGGCACAGGTTTTTGTGTGAAAATGTGTGACTGGATCACTTGGTTTCGGAAAACTGCGCGTTTCACGCTATGCATACTAATTTGTTTTAGTGTTGACATTTATATCGACCAATGAATGCCTTCAGAAGATGATCGGCGGGTAAAATATGTCACAATCGGTGAACTTTGCGTTGCCGTTTGTTTATTTATACAAATGTTAATAAACAAATAATATTTTAGCGTGTATTATAAAATGCTTTTAACTGAATCATTGACACTAGGATCTTAGCTTAATAAGGTATACATATGAATGTTATGTACCCATGCGGGATGCAAAATCAAGGGCAACGCTTGGTAGCGTGGTTATTTGGTGCGTTTTTCATGTCGCTCAGTCTTCAGAGCTGCTGTTTATTTACAGCTGGGCGCGGCGTGGCAAGATACCGTTGTCACTCTATCTCTGACATTGGGGGCATTGCGTGGCATTTGCAATGTATACGCAATCGATACTGTAATCTGTGCCATCAAAATTTTACGAATATCATATAAATGTTAGAAGGAAGGTTATTATTTAATGTCCTTTTGACAGCCATGTGTGTTCACTAGCAACCAACCCAGAACAATTCCAATCCATTTTGTTTTGTTGATTTAAAGTTGCTTTCGTGTGCGCTGCGTTTTTCGTGAGCAAAGTGCCATGCGAGGTGGTGAGCAATATATCTATTATGTTTAATATTTCCCGCCTCGCCAAGCGAAAATCTCATGTGTCCCTAAATATAATGTTGTATATCCTTTAAAAACAGACATGCCACATGATACGGATTACCCGTATCCGATACGGATTTTGGCGGTTTTTGAAGTGATACAGCCGTACTCCGTTTTGATACGGATTTTAACTACATTTACGGAGAATTTGTTTAACTACATTATGCCTGATATACGTCACGAAACTATACTGCATAATGGAATAATTGTTTACTATTAGTGACTAAGTAAATCGACTCGAAACGAACGAACGAAGTAAATCACCGATTAGTTTATTGTAGCGCGTAACAGATGGCGCGCTGGTAAATTTTGGTTTTGAAAATTGCGGCAGGTGGCTCAACGGGTGGGAGCGGGGCGCGTGACAGGCGCGTGACGAGTATAAATAGCAGTACAGGACACGGAGCTCAAAGCCGAGTGCAACGGATTGCGGTATGCAGTTTAAACGTGCTGAAGTAAAAATAAAGCTTCGGTAATCTTGCAGTAAAATAGGCCACAATAATCGAAAAATAAAACAAAAACGTGGAAAACCCGTTTTGAAAAGGCATAAATAACTTAGGCCAGTTAACTGGATGATCTGATTAATAATACGGATTGATACGGATTCTTACAAAATGTTTGCTCAAAAAATACGGATTGTCATCCCAAAAATATGGCATGTCTATTAAAAATATCCAACCCTTGCTGCATAATGACATGGCCTATCCTGGGCCGATGTCGGCAACGTTGGTGCACACAGCCAATAGCCAACATCGGATCGATATCGGCCCGACATATGATAGATAGGCCCGAGATTGCCAGGATGCACCCGTTATCGGGCCGATATTGGTGGCTATTTTTTATGAAATAATAACAAATTTTTGAACCAAACAAATAAAACAATGATTCATTGCGTATTAAGCCAGTTTCTTTTATTCTATACATAATTGATATTCACCGATCTGCTCGTGTTTACCGAAGAATACTTAACAGTTCCCTCTTTGACGGCTTTCGCATTGGGCTCGAAACTGTCAGGGATTAATCTACGACCCCATGGGTGTAATGTATCTAGCATGTATATTTTAAAATGTACAGTGTTGAAATGTTCACCTTTTCGCACCCAAGTTCTGTGAAATAAATCAATAGTCAAGACAAAGTAAGTTATCAGGAAACCTGTAATCTTTACACGTACATGCCCACTGACGGGCGTAATAAAATAAATGTGTAAATGCAGACGTATAAGAGATATTTACTTGTGAAATGATCGACTGTGACGATTTTATTTAGTAAATCGGTTGTTTGTAATTACAAATGTAATGCACGCGTCAATCGCAACTTAACCATTCAGGGGGTCCCACGCGGAAATACTTCGGGAAAATACCCACTGCAGCGTGGATTTTGGAACATGAAGGTATGAGAGAACAATTATGTTGATGGCTACCCTCCTCATGCCAATAGCCTGGCAATACAAATATTAAAATAGTTGACAATGTTAAACTCTCACTAATGAGGCCCATAGACGAATGTGGCTTTCAGATGTTCCCGTTGTCATTTTGAAAATAAGGCGAGACAAACATGGAGGAAGGTAAAAGGAAAATCTTGGTTCGAACAAGAGTAAATAGACAGACTAAGGATAAATGATAACACGTAATTATAATCATTAATAGCATAACTCAGGCACGTACACACTTGCGCGTCCATACACAAACACACATAAATAAATATACACGCTAGCATACACACACGCACGCACGCACACACGCACGCACGCACGCACGCGCGCGCGCACACACACATACACACACACACACACACACACACAAGCAGTAACATCTCTTATCGCCCCAACCATACAAATACACCGCCTGTACCCTTTATATAATTGCCATTATCACGCTCCCAACACCACCAACAACACACAAACGCCAACCTCTATCTCGTACACCTACATCGCCATGCCTATGACCACCTCTACTGTCAATACGACAGTGGAATCGTCACATAATAATAATAATAATACAATTTATTTGTATAGCGCCCGAATCAATATTACTGCTCTCAGGCACTTTACATAAATGTACAAATAGTAGTTAAAATTGGATGATAAATGCTTACTAAAATAGATATATATATATATATATATATATATATATATATATATATATATATATATATATATATATATGGATGATAAAATATTATTAGGATAAATAAACTTATATATATATATATATATATATATATATATATATATATATATATATATATATATATATATATATACATATATATATATATATATATATATATATATATATATATATATATATATATATATATATATACATATACACACGCACATATATATATATATATATATATATATATATACATATACAT
The DNA here is from genome assembly GCA_964017155.1 of Oasisia sp. SBJ-2009. NCBI lineage: Eukaryota > Metazoa > Annelida > Polychaeta > Sabellida > Siboglinidae > Oasisia > Oasisia sp. SBJ-2009. The sequence goes on from OZ024867.1 coordinate 2,264,617, forward strand.
ATATATATATATATATATATATATATATATATATATATACATATATAAACATTATAAATATAAGCCTACACATGAAACAATAAAATAAAATAGCACAGTCGTTACATTACTTAATATGTTGCAGTATGCTAAAATAAAAAAATTAATAAAAAATAAAAAAAGTACATGATTAAAATAATAATAATAATAATAACATAGCTAATCAATCATAAAAACTATCATACTAAAATGCTAATAATGATTACTAATTGCGTAATAAAAATTGTATAGCTTATTGAAAAATGTATGTCATTAAAGTCCACATTATCACGTCACAGAAACGCTAATCTAAGAAGGTGTGTCTTTAGAAGTGTTTTATACTGTGGCTGTGTCTTTGCCGTCCTAACACTGTCCGGCAGTCCATTCCACAGAGCGGCTGCTGCTACGGCAAAACGGCGATCACCGTGAGTGACCGTCTGCGATGCAGGTACTGTCAGCAGTGGCAAAGACGCATACCTCAGTCGGCGAGAGGGTTGACGGTACGTAACACGGTGCTTGTTCATGCATAACCGAATAAACAAACATAAGCACTTTGTATGTCGGGCGCACACAAATCGGTAGCCAGTGCAGATGTTGCAGCACTGGCATGATGTGGTCGTACTGTATAGTGCGGCTGACGAGCCGGGCAGCGCAGTTCTGCACATGTTGCAAACGATGCAGCGTTGTCTGCGGAAGGCCGTATAGCAGTGCATTCGCGTAGTCGAGGCGTGCAGTGACAAGCCCGTGTACTAGGGTTTTGCACGCATCATCAGTGATGCTTGACCGGATTTGTCCGATGTTGCGGATCTGGTGATAGCAAGACTTTGCTGTCTGAGCAACCTGCGCTTGCATAGTGAGTCCACACTATCACCACAATCATTATGGTCATCGTCTTGTTGGCCAATAACATCACCACAATTACCAAAGCGCCATTACTCATGCTCTTCGCAGTCATAGCCACCATTGTCGTCATTTACGCTCGGCAGCGCCACCATAACTACCATCATTGCCGTCATGTACACTCGGCAGCGCCACCATAACAGCTATCATTGCCGTCACGTACACTCGGCAGCGCCACCATAACTGCCATCATTGTCGTCACGTACACTCGGCAGCACCACCGTAACTACCATCATTGCCGTCACGTACACTCGGCAGCACCACCATAACTACCATCATTGCCGTCACGTACACTCGGCAGCACCACCACATCTACCATAATTGCCGTCACGTACACTCGCCAGCACCACCATAACTACCTTCATTGCCGTCACGTACACTCGGCAGCACCACCATAACTACCATCATTGCCGTCACGTACACCCGGCAGCACCACCATAACTACCATCATTGCCGCACGTACACTCGGCAGCACGACCATAACAGCTATCATTGCCGTCACGTTCACTCGGCAGCGCCACCATAACTGCCATCATTGCCGTCACGTACACTTGGCAGCACCACCATAACTACCATCATTGCCGTCACGTACACTCGGCAGCACCACCATAACAGCTATCATTGCCGTCACGTACACTCGGCAGCGCCACCATAACTGCCATCATTGTCGTCACGTACACTCGGCAGCGCCACCATAACTGCCATAATTGTCGTCACGTACACTCGGCAGCACCACCATAACTACCATCATTGCCGTCACGTACACTCGGCAGCGCCACCATAACTACCATCATTGCCGTCATGTACACTCGGCAGCGCCACCATAACAGCTATCATTGCCGTCACGTACACTCGGCAGCGCCACCATAACTGCCATCATTGTCGTCACGTACACTCGGCAGCACCACCGTAACTACCATCATTGCCGTCACGTACACTCGGCAGCGCCACCATAACTACCATCATTGCCGTCAAATACACTCGGCAGCACCACCACAACTACCATCATTGCCGTCACGTATACTCGGCAGCACCACCACAACTACCATAATTGCCGTCACGTACACTCGGCAGCACCACCATAACTACCATCATTGCCGTCACGTACACTCGGCAGTACTACCATAGCTACTATCGTTGCCGTCACGTACATACGGCAGCACCACCATAACTACCATCATTGCCGTCATGTACACTCGGCAGCACCACCACAACTACCATCATTGCCGTCACGTACACTCGGCAGCACCACCATATACTGCAGGCCTAGAAATAGTCAAATTATATCGTCGATATTTGGAGATCAATTTGTTGACGCACAGTGCTGAATTGAATAATGCTAACCAAAATGTATCTTAGCAAGGTGTTCGCGCTATAAGAATGAGTTGTTGTTTTGACGTAGAGGTACGTTAGAGTCACCAGTCAGTGTGTGCCGTGAAGTTTTGAGTTGAACTACAAGCAACGAGGAAGTTATTCCCAGACATAGAGTCGATCGTTTTGGCAGCCGCTTTACATGGCCTGTGGCAGACTAATTTGATAATAACCTGTTTTGTATAGCCGACGTCTCCGTCGCGTTGACAGCCGATGTGGCGCATTGTTCGTTCGCTTACACATAGCGCACTCTACTCGCGTAGGCCTAGTGTATATTTACCACAGGCATGAACTAATTGGTGTAAACGACAACAACACACCGTCCTGTTGTGAACAGGCAACGTAGAGCTTGACACAAAAACTGAGTTGATAATATATATATATATATATATATATATATATATATATATATATATATGCACTCTGGTGGGTGGCCAGAAAAAGGTTTAGCCCCAACTGTTTTGTTATGAGCACCAAAAGGTGCGGTTGGGATTAACGTTTAAATAGTTGAATTACGAACGATTATAATTGTTGCAAACACAGTTAATAAATTACGCTGTTTTCTCCCGACACATGTTGAACAATATATGAATCTATCGCGCTATGTGTCGCTACAAGCCATTACAAAGACGATGTCTTCCAGAAAATTCCACATACGTAGAAGTTCGACATGTTAAAGGGACAAAGGGCGCGCAATATTAATGTATGTTATTCTACGTAAACCAGTGTATTGGTTTCAATCATCGCAGCTTGCACTTTTAGCGACGTTCACTTCAGAGTAAATCACCGGACAAGGAGCAATTTCTTTAGATGGCCAGATTACCAAATTTGCCAACACTGTATCTTAGGGTGAGTTTGTAGAAGAGACTGCTCGATTTTAAAATAGAACATGAAGGTCAGGTCAATGACATACTTAATAATGTTATACTTCCATTTCTACCTATGTGAATCCTGAATAATATTTGTTTATGCTTTGATTGGCAACAATATTTTTTGAACCCAATCCATTCCATTGGATCACCATTGTGCAGCCGTTGGGTCCGTGGTTGGGTGAAGGCCTCAGCATGCTGTTTCCACATCTGCTTATTGTGCGCTATTCTCTGCCAGATCGTCCCCTGCCATTTCTCATCGTCTCGTCAGTCTTCCTCTAGATCGTTTCCCTCTGCAGGGTTTCCAGGTCGAGATACGCTATGTCCATCGGTTGTCTCGTGTTCTGCTGACGTCACTTATCGTGTTGCATTCGTCCGAGAATAATACTAACTTGCATGAATCAAAAATGGATACCCACAACAAATGCCTATATCTGGTCTTATTGTAACCAGAACACTTCTACAATGAACGAACACACACAGTTTGACTCAAATGCATTTCAGGTCCTACTTTAGGGTTTGGGAGGGCTGTCTGAATTGTGTTGCGATCTAGAAGTAAGGGTTATATATAAATAATGTGAAAACATAGTGTCCAGTTTTGCACCAACCAAAACGTGTACAACGTGTTACAATTACAGTCTCTCCTCGTCCCCCAACGTTGACGGTCGACCCCCTTCTCCTAAATTTATGTTACGCCTATTCCGCTCACTGGCCTGAGACTCCCAATTGCACGCCCGGACCTCCGAATCATATATCTGCTAACATGTCATGCACGATTAAATCTACGTACATGACTAGCTGACGTGAATGATTGAAAAAACATAGCTTCCCTACTTCAAATTATTCAAACAACTAAATTAACTGAACAATGATTTGTTGCAAGTCATTTATTAAGTGCTGTTTCATTCACAATGAATGTCACTCTCCAAATAACCTGTGCCATATGTGCTGAATCATCAAAATGTTACGGTGGGTCTGAGATGAGAACGAGCTACAGCTTACTCGCGGCACACGTGACTCCTTGAAACATACACAAAACAACGCACGGCGACCTGTGTAGCCGATAGTGCATACACTTTTGACTTACACATGCAACATTCTACGTGCGACCTCTACTAGCGTTGCCATTATACACTCTCTTTGTAAATAACACATTATAGACCTATCACTTGTGCACTGCGTTTCCAAGTGCGACTTTATGTCTGTGAAATCAATATTTCCCGTGCAATTGTCATATTAACAAAAAGGTTTTACGTTTGTTGTCACGATATCATATCCCATGTGTATGCAACCAGTTATGATAATTTGACCGACTTTGGCTATGCAATGAGTCACGTGATGAATATGCAGAATATTGGATACAGAAGCGTGTGTCTCAATGTTGATTATGTACCGGAGCTCCTTCAAACTTTGCATTGCCGATAATGTTTTAAACTGTCCGACAAGTAGTTTATTCTATGTTTGTTTCGCAAATAATTGCACTTTAAAATCGAAATTTCAATCAAACATTCGCCGCAATACTACATCAGTTATAATTATCAACAATGCTTCTTCGAATAAATTACCATCGTAGCCTCCAACATGCTGTCCGATTGAAATAGTTATTATTCCAAATTACTCAAGCACACGATCACAAAAGTACCCATAAAATAGCAATTACTATATCGACTTCATATACATGTGTTAGTCAACATCACACAATTCACAGTAAAAAAAATCTCAGCAATTATGTACAAATAAACAACTGCTGCAGTAGAACATGTGGTTTAAACGGTTGATGTAAGTAGACCTTTATGTTTAAAATGTTCTTATGTATGGCTTAAACGGTTTATGTAAGTATACATTTATGTTTAAAATTTTCTTATATGTGGTTTAAACGGTTTATGTAAGTAGACATTTATGTTTAAAATGTTCTTATATGTGGCTTAGACGGTTTATGTAAGTAGACATTTATGTTTAAAATGTTCTTATTTATGTTTAAAATGTTCTTATATGTGGTTTAAACAGTTCATGTAAGTAGACATTTGTGTTTAACATGTTCTTATATGTGAGCTTCACTGACAATCACTGAATAGTGTTAGTGTCATAATTTTAACCTCACATTTATCTCATTGGTTGAATACAACTGGAGCGATTAATCGTATGCCAATCCTTTTGTTTGCAAATACAAATATTGCTTACACATTCCATACACACATTTTAAAGAAATAACACACTAGTAACACGATTTCACAAGCACACTACAAAACTATTCACACCGGATACATGCATCATAATACAACCCCATGCATGTGTGATATCCAATTGTATTAATACACAGTGAAAAGTTCGTAGTAGTTATACTATTTTCTGGAGTACATACATCAACAATCTCTCTGATGTAAATACATCAATAATTCGTAGTAGTTATAATCTCCCTGGAGTAAATACATATTTAAGACGTGCCTAAACAAAGCAGTTATGGGTTATAAGCTATCTGGATTAAGTACATCTAACGTTAACACAAATCGGTGCATGGATTATAAGCTATCTGGATTAAGTACATCTAACGTCACAACAAAGCAGTGCATGAATTATAAGCTCTCTGGATTAAGTACATCTAACGTTAACACAAAGCAGTGCATGGATTGTAAACTATCTGGATTAAGTACATCTAACTTCCTATACCTATCATGGCACTGCGCATATGTGGTCACTGATGATTTAAATATTGTATACGTATGTGTTTCACAACAGTCAAACAAAAAGAAAACACATGGGTACTTATTATTAGCTGGTATTCTAAGCAGATTGGTTGGTAGGGTAGGAGAGAGCAAGAAGCCCTCCTTGTGCATGCAAGAACATAAGCACTTGATCCCTGTCTCTGCCACTAAATGCCTACTTTGTCCGGAAATAAACATGGGATATATATGTTTCGATGTTATATTACGTCTGACGTGGTATTTCTCTGTATGTTACATTTTACTGAATTTAACTTTTATTCGATAACACAAGACAGCCACATGGACCACTGTATCGCTGACTAAATGTCGCAAAAGCATGCATAATTCAATGGTCTATGGGCGTAACTAACGTATTTCGGATAGTTACGTTTACGTGTTACATGGCTAATTTTACGCATATGGAAACTTTTAAAACATATGTCATCCATTAGCATCACAATATTCAAATGTTCGTCCAGTCTCTGATCAAATAATATCGGCACGCGCATACACATGCATCAAAAGTTGCAATGATTGCACGTAAAACATACGCTAATTACAGGCTTTGTGTGATCGGCAAATTAACCAGTAGAACCCAGCTCAAGCAAGAAGCCACATAGACACTGTAGCTGTGAAGTTTCTAAGAGAGACAAACTGCAGTACTCCCACAAGATCCACTGACTATCATAAATGGATACAAACAAAGTACAGACATCTTTGCTGTCGACCGTTTTGTAGCCGGCTGCACGCAACAGGTGTCTTGGGAGGGGAAATACATCTCCAGCATAGCTTCCGTGCTTCTGGGGTTGCCATTCAATGCGAAACCGGTGCTGCACTGGGCGGTAGAATGGTGGACACTTGCGTTGAATGCGTTCATTAGCCTCAGGACCCTCGCAATGTCCACCTCTTACGTGACGATATACATCAGCCGTTTTATTCGGTCTTGTTCTAACTTGTTCGGTCTTGTACAACTCCTTGCTATTCTTTGTTCTTATATTCTGAAAAAATAGCCGATCTATATAGAAACATCGAAAATTCCTTCACATTTTCGAGATACAATAATAAACAAAACCATCAATAACAATATCACGTAGTATTTCATCTGACGATGATGATATTATCACACATGTGAGGCAAGTGTTTTAACATAATGCAAACATTGTTGAATTCAAGCGATATTTTCAACACCCTCTGCAATCTTTGTTTTTCATCTTTCCCTGGATGTTCCCTGTCTAAGTCGAAATATCAGTGAACCAATTTTTTAGTTATTGTTCATCAAATACGATAAATGGCATACATTTTCTTATTAGTGATTTTTGCATTGTTATGATATATCTAATTTACATTGTATGCTTTATACTTACAAAGCATGAATCCCAAAGCAAACTTCACGAAGGGTGTTTGGTTCACAAAAAAGAAAATCGCAGTTTTAGACAAGCAAAGCAACACAAATGGTGCATGACGCAATCATTGATGTTAAGGCTGACAATGCATATCCGGGGACATGGTTAAGCTGAATACAGTGCATTCGCCGACATTGGCATATTGTTTTGAAAAAAGCTATTTTGTGCTTTTTCCATAAATTCGCTGGCAGAAAATTACATGTGAACAAAAAACATAGCACGTACCATCGAGTATTCTTTTCAGTTTGTCAATGATCCTCAGGTAATCATCGTTCATTTCTTGCTCAATTTTCCCCACTGAAACAATTGTCGCCCACTGAACATTATGCATTTATATTGCATTTTTTCATTAATACATATATGTGGCTGCTTGGTTTTCATATAATCGTCGTACTGTAATTGTTTGTCAATCGGGTCAGGGCCACTAAACGATTCAGGCTAATATGTTTCGAATCTTGCATATAAAGTATTTCATTAAAATAAAACGATTTTTTTAAGTACATGAATATATTATAATATTCTATTAAAGCAAGATTCCTTATTACACTACTACATTTCGACTCTTTGGGAATCCTGCTTTAATATAGTATTCTTCCAACATCATGAACATATTTACGCATATAACACTCAATATTCTGCTGCTATCTGAATAATTCATCACTACGGACGTATCTGTTGAGCACGTCAAAGAAACTAGTATTAGTTTTGTCTATTCATAGTTAAGTTGATCATTATAACAGCATGCATAATACCCGAAAAGCAATTAATAGGCAAAAGCTGTACCGATTATAACGCCATTCTTATGAATATACAATACAATAAATATACAAAATACAATACATTTTCGTTAGATCATATATACCTTCCCTAGCTGCGTTGAGTTGCCGTTCCAACTGGTTGCGTTTCACTAAAATAAAAAAGCAATTTGTATTAAACTCCTCCTTTAATTTTATATATATATATATATATATATATATATATATATATATACTTTGTTGATTGAGCTGATGCAGTAACGAAAACATTCACAATAGCAAGCAAAGGGCACCGGAAATGGATAAAGGCGCCAATACTGCAATGACTGAAGGATCTATAAATACATTAAATATCACATTTATCAGCAAAGCATTATAACCAACAACAGTGTGCACTCAGAATGAAGCAAAGGGAGGCACACTCATCCAGTGCAAAGAAAGGAGGACGATCTTATAAGTAACATCAATAAAGTTAAAAAATGCAAACATCCTTGGAAGACATATATATATATATATATATATATATATATATATATATATATATATATATATATATATGTGTGTGTGTGTGTATGTGTGTGTGTATGTATGTATATATCTACACGTCTACACTAAGCCTCTGCATGTGTATATTTTGAATACATTCCTTTAAACATGTCAAACTCCCTTTACCAATTTAATTTTACCTCCTTAGTAAACATAATATTAATATTAACTTAGTAGCTCAGATACTATGTGCTCGTACCACGGCACTCTTCTTTCTCTTCCCATAGTTGCTGTTCTGAAATATAATAATCAAAACAATGCAGCCTGTATAGCAAAGTTGTGAAATTGAATGTCGTATAATCTGGGTTTCATATATTTATTTTGTAAACGTGTTTACGTAAGATTTCAAATTATTGGTCAATCTGGAGCAACCGTCTTAAGAGCAACGTTACGTGAAATGAAATCACGAAACTTATAATGCATGTTGTTTTTTGGTTAAATGTTTCTGCAAATGTCACAGCATTAATATCCCATAAATATGTTTGTCACCGAGTGGTTGCCATTGTTACTTGGGACTTCCTTGTGTTTCGGCGAAATAATAAAAACGTTCAAGAAATACATATTTTACATACACTATATTATATATCTATATATAATGAACACACTTCACAATAACATAAACCTATCAATATATTTAATATAATATATTTACAATTACTGAACATATTTGGAACTCATGCACAACTAATGCCCTGCCTACTTTTGAGATTGGCATTTGCAAATATGTATGTACAGACCAATCCATGTTATTCATTTGAAAAATATGTATATATATATATATATACAACCGCACACTCACGGTCTTCGGTTAGACTATATTCAGGCACATGGTGTTGTTGGGGAAATTGCTTGGCTTTGTCTAAAACACAAGATGTGTATGTATATATATATATATATATATATATATATATATATATATATATATATATATATATATATATATATATATATATATATATATATATATATATATATATATGCATCTCATATGTGCATATATATCTGCAAATATCTTTATATGTATGCATATATATATATATTTATAATATATATACATATATGTGTGTATATATATATATATATATATATATATATATATATATATATATATATATGCATCTGATCACTGCACAAAGTAGATCTACATCTCTGTTTTATTTGTTCTATTTCCAGACTATTTTCTATTTCTTGTCTTTAGTCACTGTTCCAGCATCCACAACCACGATATCCTCATCCCTCTTTTGGACCATGCTGTAAATAACCTTTTTTTAACGACCCTCTTCAACTCAACTAAACAATGTAGCTCTTCGGTCACCTCCCTTTCTGTTTGCCTTATCCACAGCTCTCGTAGCTGTCTCGATCCTTTTTCTGACCGCACAGTTACTGTACTGCTATGGCTTTGATTACTTGTTCAGTCTACCATGTCTGTTTACTGATGTCCAAGAAAACTATTACTCTCTTAGCAGATGCCGCATAGCTCCTCATGCGATCCAATTAATGCATTAAAATATGTTTATATCATTCCACTTTTCCTTTTGTTGGACGTAATTTCACATGCGCTCTACCTCTATATTCACCCGCCGTGTACCGTGATATTTTCACACTTCTACTTGTCTTCCGCTCCCAAGAGTTAACCGCCCTATTCGTCCTCATGTGCCGAACAAAAATTAAGACATTGTTTACATGTTACCCAGGAATGACCAAGCAGTCTTTTAACATACATATATGTTGTCCCTGTACCGTAGCAGAGTCTTGCGATTACCATTCCTATAAAACACGCATGGTTTTCACTCTTTCGGAAGAATGACCCGGCTACCAATGCACATTACTATCACTACTCCTATTAGATTCCAACCCTCTCTGTTTCTTGCATGCCGTCCAAAACTTTCGGCCGCCTCCTCTTCTCATAACTATGGTGTATATACCGATGGTTAAAGGCACCAGCTACACTCTTCATCACATGAGCTACTGCTCCTACCAATGTGATCTCTGGATGCTCTCTCTCTCGCTCTCTCTCTCCCTCTCTCTCTCGCTCTCTCTACATATCTCTCTCTTCTCTCTCTCCATCTCTCTCTCTCGTACTTCAGGTTTATACACGGATACGACTTGTGACCATCGTACATTCCATAATTATCTTCCTCCCATGTCTCATTCGTCCATCACATGGACTCTGCTGTTCGCCTCTGGAACTACGCTGCCTACGTCATTAGTCTTCCATCTTCGCCTTACCGAAGCACATTATGCCCTCCTGCCAGTATCTTTGCCTGATTATCCTTCCATCTCTTCTGTTATATAAACAACATATCTACTTTCCTCCTGTCCATCATACTGACCACATTCAATGTAATTCTGCCACCCGTAGTCCACATATTGACACTGTCTTCCTTTATTTATTTCCAATGTCGGGAAGAGTGGCGCTTGGTAGAAACAAATCGCCTCTCGTCTACTTACCTGTATTCATAGGTTGGGACATTACATCCATTGTAGCTCTGGCCTGGTTGACATAAAGTTAATTTAATTTCTGAACATTTTCTGCTCTGGGATGCTTTGTCTACCAAGATGTATAAATCATACCTGCCCGGGTTATGGGTCGGCTATTCCTTTTTCCTCTACATAATTTGCCTACCGTAGTTTTTATCTTGATCTGACCAGTACTACGTACCCGTAGTGGGCGGTTGGAATACTGAATACTAATATACACATATTATCCACACTGTATGGGGTAAACACCACTAGGACTCGAATCTGCTCGGAGAAACCTAACACATTCGACTGGCGCAGCTAAGACCCTGCTATACGCATTTGTGTTAGATTCATTTCTATGAAGAGACTATATGTACCACCGGGGTTGATTTGTGCGGTAGGCTTCCTTTTCACTCCAAGGAACTATAAGGTTACCTTAGTTGAAAGCGATATAATGAAGCACAAACTCTGCACTACACATTACGCTACAGCACTTGGAGCATCATGCCCCACCATCAATATGGTAACGTACTTGAACTTTGTATATACATTTTAGAGCCAACTGTATAACCTTGTAAACAGCCACATGATATGTATAATCTTCCAGAAGAAGACATGATTGAGGCTTTTGATTATCTACCTGTACGTAAGGAAAAATGTACATTGTTCCAGCAATTCAAATTTGGTGGATGTCTTCACTAGAAATGTAAATGTATCCCGTAAAGCAGTAAGCAATAACAATAACTGTGACATATCCAGTACATTGCAGGTTGGCTGTTTATTTTTACTTACCAACGGTGACGATCCTAGCCAGATCAGTCCTGCCGATCTCAACAAGTGCACCCTTCAGCTTGTCATACTTTGTGATCTTACTCTCCTCGCATTGCGCATCCCACTTCTTCACGATCTCGAATGTTACCATTTCCACATCCTGCTGGTGGTTTCTTTCTATTGTATCTATTTCGTAACTTTTGACTCCTAGCAATAAGCCAAGACCCCTGTAGTTTGTGGTCATCTTCCTAGCGAGTAGATATATAAAGGCCTCTTGCAGTTGCCCTGGAACAAAAAACAATCGTGTCCGCGATGCCAGAAAAAAACTAATCATTATGTATGAGAGATACACTAGTATGTCATCCATAACAAGTGGAAAGTGGATGAACCGTTAGCAATAAAACTCAAGCATTTTTTAAATGACAATGCAATACAAACTAGTAGAATTGTATCGTTTAGTTCTTTTCATGCTTCTTTATTGTTCTGCGGTTGTCATTATCGCAAGTTTGGATCTTCGAAAGCACACTTTTAAAAGGTAACACAATTAGCAAACATTACACCATACCAAATTCGCGTCATTTAAGTTTCGCTTGATAGAAACTGTAATATTCAAGCACGTGTCTATGCTTGCATAGACTAATAAATACAACGACTGAGTATTGCCTAAATACAGTCAATAGTCACATTGTCACAAGTGGCACAGCGAGCATACAAATTAAACAATAATACAAATAATTATACCACCTTTATTGAGTGTCAAACACTGACGTTAAAAATTAGTTTTGGTTGCAAATGTATACACAATAGTAGAGATCAGCTGAATATTACATAGTGATGTCCGAAAGTGTGATTTTAGTTAACGTAAATCATCTACGCATGTTATGTGCCATCTTACTCGTAAGACTGCGTGTATGCTATTTGAACATAAAACTTATTAAAAAGTTCTTCCGAGTATATATATATATATATATATATATATATATATATATATCACATAGATAAACTATGGCGTCTATCTAACTAATGAATTTCGTAGGCAGCATAACATATTCAGACTCTGGTGGGTAGAAGAAATTGTTTTCTGGTATACATGGAAAAGTACAAAACTGTGTGTGCTGCTGTATTTGTGCACTTACATTATGGTATAAACGTTTCTCAGATCGAGAGCAGCAGCGCGTTATTCTACAACTGATTTTATAAATTATAAATACTCTTTACGCCTAAAACACCAGTAACTCTATTATGTATCCACGAGGTGCTGCTTAAATCCCAGACAATTTGGCGCTTGATGTGTCAAAATATACGTATTTGTATAAGCTATTAATTCCTGTACAGTTTGACTTTATCTTTACCTTTGTCTTCATCTGTTGAGTCTCGTCTGTAAACAAAGTTAAACGTCTACTTTATAACAACTACAAAAATCTGTCATCATAACACATACATTTAAGCGTATTCAAGTTATAATTACTCTAATGATTAAGTTGTTTTATATTGCAGAAATGTCATAGAACGATTACATACTTGACATGTAAAATATATAAACAGTTCATTGTCCATCTATTCTATGTATAATATATATATATATATATATATATATATATATATATATATATATATATATATATTGTATCAACTGTTTGTTGGGTATTTATACAAAACCACCATATACTAATACACACGTTGTAATATTATGTAATCCCAACAAATATATTTGTCATCTGGACATACGATACGGTATATACAGGGTGTGTATATATATATATATATATATATATATATATATATATATATATATATATTGTTGTATAATGCGTATGTCCAGATGACAAATATGTTTGTTATGACTACGTAATATTACAACGTGTGTATAAGTATATAGTGGATTTGTGTACCCAACAAACAGTTTATATAAAAGCCTTGTCATTTCCCAGAAAACATATTTATTACACAACTTTTGAAAAGAAATGCATCATAAATTCATAACTAATAGTTATGTAGGTACGCAATTTTAATGACCAATACTTCGCTCACCTGCGAGAGAGAGGGGGATAGGGAGAGAGAGGGAGAGAGAGAGGAATAGAGAGGGGGAGAGAGAGAGGTTATGGGCCCAGCGACTTCCTATGCTGTTGCAATACGCTGCTCAGTGGGGTTAAACTTACTGGTACCCTTCCATTTTCTTGTCGACTAAGCGTTTAAGGTCATCTGAAAGTAAAACAAACATTAAGCAACTGATGCAATGCTGCAATTTGTAAAGGGAAATGCCTCACAACTGTAATTTTGATATTGAGGGGCAGTTAATGTTTACGTCAGGCTCAGTACAGGCATGTCGCCTTGCATAAAGACACAATTCAGACAATAACACGTCGCCTACCAGGAGGCACTTATTAATAGTTCAAGCTAATCGTGGGTAAAGGTATGCTGTTTTATCAACAATAAGTTATTAACATCAATAGGTTTAGATTATTGTCATAAGGAAATGGCACGGCACGGCACGGCACGGCACGGCACGGCACGGCACGGCACGGCACGGCACGGCACGGCACGGCACGGCACGGCACGGCACGGCACGGCACGGCACGGCACGGCACGGCACGGCACGGCACGGCACGGCACGGCACGGCACGGCACGGCACGGCACGGCACGGCACGGCACGGCACGGCACGGCACGGCACGGCACGGCACGGCACGGCACGGCACGGCACGGCACGGCACGGCACGGCACGGCACGGCACGGCACGGCACGGCACGGCACGGCACGGCACGGCACGGCACGGCACGGCACGGCACGGCACGCCACGCCACGGCACGACACGACACGACACGACACGACACGACACGACACGACACGACACGACACGACACGACACGACACGACACGACACGACACGACACGACACGACACGACACGACACGACACGACACGACACGGCACGGCACGACACGACACGACACGACACGACACGACACGACACGACACGACACGACACGACACGACACGACACGACACGACACGACACGACACGACACGACACGACACGACACGACACGACACGACACGACACGACACGACACGACACGACACGACACGACACGACACGACACGACACGACACGACACGACACGACACGACACGACACGACACGACACGACACGACACGACACGACACGACACGACACGACACGACACGACACGACACGACACGACACGACACGACACGACACGACACGACACGACACGACACGACACGACACGACACGACACGACACGACACGACACGACACGACACGACACGACACGACACGACACGACACGACACGACACGACACGACACGACACGACACGACACGACACGACACGACACGACACGACACGACACGACACGACACGACACGACACGACACGACACGACACGACACGACACGACACGACACGACACGACACGACACGACACGACACGACACGACACGACACGACACGACACGACACGACACGACACGACACGACACGACACGACACGACACGACACGACACGACACGACACGACACGACACGACACGACACGACACGACACGACACGACACGACACGACACGACACGACACGACACGACACGACACGACACGACACGACACGACACGACACGACACGACACGACACGACACGACACGACACGACACGACACGACACGACACGACACGACACGACATAAAACAATATAATATAATATAATATATATATATATAGAATGCGGTACATACAGTTTTGACCAGAAAGTCCAATGTAATGATGCTAAATGGTACGACTAGGATAAATGAAATTGGAATATCGCAAAACACCTTAGTTTAGATAAAACTCGCAGTAATGATTCAATAAATTCTTTATGTGTAAGACCAATGTGTCAGAAATAGGAACAATAAAATTTTGTTAAGGTATTACACACTAAAACATGCTTTCCAAATGTTACCTCAATCAGTTTAAAAGAATAACCTTGCTGGTCGTCAGGTAATCATTAGCCAGCCCAAAATGTATGGGTATAATATGTAGTACAAACTACTGTTATTCAAACCGCTGGCTAATAATACGAACGCTGATTCCAAGTGAAAAAACATTTACGTGTAAATACCTTCTAATTTCTCTTTGGTTTTCTTTGCATTCTCCAGATCCTGTTTTAGACGCTTCACTTGATCTGGAAATAATAACATTTCCACCGTCACAACCAGTTACGTTTCTCACTGGTAAAATGTGTTACATTGTGATTGAAACAGTTGCTTTTCCAAAAATAAACTATTACAGATACAGACGCATGAACAGCAACCTAGACGATCCATCGGAATGTTTTTCAAACGTTTTGCTGGGACAAAGTTAAAGTGGGACCCCATATATCAAGCAAACAAGCTCAGTTCTGAAATAATATGTGCAAAAATAGGTATACATTTATATATTTATTATTAATTAAACTATATATATATATATATATATATATATATATATATATCAAGTAAGCATAACTATAGGTATTTAAATTACAGTAGCAGTCAATTTATGAGATTCACATATTTGTAACATCAGCATAATTCTATTATTCGTAAATAGCTACATTAGCTAATTAGTTTGCTTTTGTTTGTTATATAAAGTACCGTAAGTTATGGAATTAAAGCAATATATATTGGATTAAGTAGGCCTATCCTCGGATAAATATGTTGTGCTCCATAATAACAAATAAAATATATACTTTCAAACATTTATTTATTAATCGCACTTGTACGGTCGTGCTACATAAACAAGAATTTCAAAATGTGACTCTACGGAAACGGCCGAGTGACAGGGGTATGAGACCTCTATTTGTTGGAACCAGACTAACGTCTCTCGGCTGGTCGAGAACGATGTTGCTTCTGTTTCCGAGACCGAGGCATACGACGATCAAATATAGTTTGGTGTCAGTGATGACGAAGTTTGGGAGATTATTGTTTTTCTGCTGATCTTAAATTGCCCGGTATCGGCGTGGTGCCTGCGATTACTGTCAGATGTATACTCGGTTGAGTTACCAGATTAGAGTTATTTCTATAAGCGTACACGCACACCTTGCTCAGTAATCCTACTCATTGCATTAGCAGACACATAAAGAAAATAGCTCTACATTAAAGCAGATCATATAACAG